>JAQZBX010065189.1:0-16353 GCA_029593785.1 Cabassous unicinctus | reverse complement strand
CCCTTTCAACCTGTAGAACTCATTATAGTATTTCTTGCAGGGCAGGAAACTTGATGACAAATTCCCTCAATTTCTGTTTATCTGTGAATATTTTGAACTCTCTCTCATTTTTGAATGACAAATCTGCTGGATATAGAATTTCTGGATGTCAGTTATTTTCTTTCAGCACCTTAAGTATGTCATACCAGAGCCTTCTCAACTTTCTGGTTTCAGATGAATTTCTTTTCTCTTGCTGCTTTCAGGATTCTGTCTTTTGTCTTGCATGTCTGAAAATATGATAAATATGAATCTCAGGGTAGACTTGCTAGTATTTATTGTGCTTGGAATATGCTGCACTTCCTGAACATGTACATCCATGTCCCTCTTAAGAGTTGGGAAATTGTTTGCAATTATTACCTCAAACATCCTTGCCACTTTTCACTTTTTTTCCTCCTCTGGGATGCCCATAGGGTGTATGTTTGTTGATTCTTGTTTTCATTCAATTCGCTGACTACCTCTTGAATATTTTTCATATTTTTGTCTATCTGTTCTAATTTCTATGTGATTTCAGATGCCCTATTTTTGATGTTGCTAATTCTTTCCTCTGCTTTTTCAAATCTGCTATTATGTGCTTCTTGTGCATTTTTCAAAAAAGGAATAAAAATAAAATATGACATATATAAGCCTAAAGAAAAATATGGCTAAAGTCAGTACCACCTTTACAGTAATAATATTGAATGTTAATGGAAAAAACTCTCCAATAAAAAAACACAGATTGGGAGTGGATGTGGCTCAAGCAGTTGAGTGCCTACCTCCCACATGGGAGGTCCCAGGTTCAGTTCCAAATGCCTCCTAAAGAAGACAAGAAATGAGGAGACAATGAGCATACCATAAGCAAATACAACAAGCAGACAATGAGCAAAAAAAAACCAAAACAAAACAAAAAAATAAGGAGCAAGACAATGAGCAAACAACAAGCAGACATTGAGCAAAAAACAAACAACAAAAAAAAAAGAATACCAAATAAGGAGGGTTTGGATTTTGCTCAAGCAGTTGAGTGCCCACCTCCCATATGAGAGGTCCTGGGTTCAGTTTCCGGTGCCTCCTAAGGAAAGAAAGAAAAAAAACAAGAAGCAGAAAATGAGCAAAAACAACAATCAGACAACAAGTGTAAACAAACAGAAAAAAATGAGCAAAAATGGGCAAACAGACGAGGGAGCCATCTCAGAGGGAAACAGACAGGGATTGGCATAATGGGTATGGAAATATAACCCATCTATATGCTATGTACAAGAAACTCAATTAGACTCAGAGACACAAATAGGTTGCAAGAGAAGTGTTAAGAAAAGATTTTACATGCAAACAGTAACAGAAAAAATGGCATAAGTAGCTATAGTAATATTGGATAAAGTAGACATTAGATGCCAAATTGTTGGAAGAGACAAAGGACAATATATATTAATAAAAGGTGTAATATAACAAGAAGAAAGAATAGTCATAAATATTTAAGCACCTAACCAGGTTTCTACAAAATACATGAGGCAAATACTGGCAAAACTAAGGGTAGAATAGATGCCCCTATCATAACAGTGGGGGACTACAATACACTATTATCATCAATAGACAGCTCAATAAAGAAACAAGTATCTTGAATAACACTTTAAAAGAATTAGATTTAATGGACATATATAGAACATTACACCCAGAAACAGAAAAATATAACTTATTCTCCAGTACTACTGGACCCTTGTCCAGAATAAGCCACATGCTAGGGCATAGAACATGTCTCAATGAATTGAGAAAGATTGAAATTATACAAAGCAATTTCTCTGAGGACCATGCAATGGAGCTGGAAATTAATAATCTGGGGGAACAAAAACAGGTGCAAATATATGAAAGTTAAACAACACAACCTGAATAAATCAGTGGGTCAAGGTGGAAATTGCCAGAGAAATCAGTAACTACCTCAAAGAAATGAAAATGAAAACACAACTTTTGAAAATTTTTGAGATGCAGATAAAGCATTCTGAGAGGGAAATTCATAGCCCTAAATGTCTAAGTAATAAAAGAAGAAAGATCTAAAATCAACACCTTAACTGCACAACTGGGGAAACTAGAAAAATAACTAGAGATTAATCCAAAAGCAAGTAGAAGAAAGGAAATAACAAAGTTTAGATCAAAACTAAATGAAATTGCAAATAAGAACTTTAGAAAGAATTAACAATACCAAAACCTGGTTCTTTGAGCAGATTGATAAAATTGACAAACTCTTAGCTAATCTAACAAAGAAAAAAGAGAGAACTTGCAAATAAAATGAGAAATGAGAGAGGGGCCATCACAACTGATGCCACAGAAATAGTGTTATAAGAGGATGTTTTAAAAGTTGTATATCAACAAGATGGGCAATTTTAATGAAATGGATGAATTTCTATAAACACACAAGGAGTTTCCATTGATGAAAGAAGAAACATAACTTAACAGAAAAATCATTAGTGGTGAGATTGAAATAGGCATCAAAAAACTCCCACTGAAGAAAAGCCCAGGAACACATGATTTTAGAGATGAATTCAGCCAATCAATCTGGGAGAAATAACACCAATCCTGCTCAAACTCTTCCAAAAATTTGAAGAAATGGGAATATTACTTATCTTCTTCTATGATGCTATGATTCTCTGATACATCAAAAAATATGTACACCATGATCAAGTGGGTTTTATGTCAGGTATGCAAGTACACTTCAGCATAAGGAAATCAATCAATGTAATACACCACATTAACAGATCAAAGGAAAAATATCACATGATTATCTTTATCAATGTAGAGGGCATTCAACAAAATACAGTATCTTTTCTTGATAAAAACACTTCAGAATGTAGAAATAGAAGAAACCTTCCTCAACTTGAAAAACCCACAGTAACATCACACTCAATAGTGAAAATCTAAAACCTTTCCCTCTAAGATCTGGTACAAGACAAGGATGCCCAGTGTCACCACAGGTATTCAACATTGTAGTGGAAAGCCTTTAGCCTCTTTGGGGAAGGCTGGGAGGAAGGCCTTAGGTCTGTGTAACAGACACATCAGTAGGATCCTGGTCCCAAGCTGCCTCATCGTGTGGACTGCTCTGTCCTTGCCCCAGGGGAGGATGGAAGTAGCTTGAGCCATGCATGAACCATCAACCAAGAGGCTTTGGGTGACACTTGATTAACATGGGAGCCAATTGCTCAGTTCTAGCCTGCACTCTGCACCTCTCTGATCTTGGTTGTGCCTAAAGAGGGAGTGAATGGGGAATCAAGATCTTGGCCATTTACTAAACCTCTCCCCTGTCAAATAAGAAACCTCATATACAATCAATTAATATTTTAAAAGTTCCTGGCTATTCTTAGCTCCCTGCCTATTCCCTTGTAACACTCCAATCCTTCCAGTGAAAAAACCTAGCAGGGTTTTTACCACCTTGCAGGAGGTAACAAATGGGATGCAGCCCCCAGAGCAGCCTCAATTTGTGTCTCATCAGGGGCAAGGGTTTTCTGGATCCCTTAGCTCTGTACTTAGCAGTTATCCAGGGATTTTCCTGGAGGAACAAAGCTGTAGGGTCCTGCACAAGGTTTCTACTGTGGATGGACACTGGGAGCTTTGCATTTAGGTGATTCTAAAGGCAGGTCTTTCCCTAAGATAAATAAGTGTAGAATTTTCTCTTCTGTTCTAGTTTGTGCTTAACTTCACATTTAAGTATTAAATCTGTTTTTAATATTGCCAGTCTGCTCGTGCTTAGGAACTCATAAATCATATTTGGGTTTGGCCTGTTACAAATTGGATAATGTTGAAAGGTAACCTAAAATTGAGTCTTAAATGTCAATACTGTCTTGCAATTGGATTTGATGTAAAAATAACATAGAATTAGTTCAACAGCTGGAAAAGAAGGAAAACTTAGCAAAGATGTTACTAATAAAATTGTTTTAGTTGTTTGGTTAATAAACAAAAGTTCCAAAATTGTTTTTAAGAGAAAACTTGTTAGAAACTGAAACAAAGAGTTAAGGTCATTATAAAGATGCCTTTTTATTATAAATCAGCAAAAACTAAAATTGTTATAACTGGGTGGATTTGGGCTAGAACGAAACAATGCAATGGTAATCTTAGAATAATTTATCTTTGTTTATGGTTATTTCAGATCTAACCTAACCTTTGTGTATTCTTGCTATAGTAATGTTAATTATAAATGAAACTTACCTTTGATTATGGTTATTTTATGACTATTTTACTAGCTTCACCTCACCCTCAGACTTTAGGTAATGTAATGATAATTCTAAATTGAGTTTGCCTTTGCTTATGGTTATCTCATGACAACTTCTGTCCCCACATGGCTCAGGGGAAGGCAAATTTAATACACTCCAGTCTCCTCTCCTTCCACTGGTATTAATGACCCTGCTTTCTCTCATGACTTCAGGTGTTGACTCAATTGCTGCCTGCTGAAATTCTCAATCCACAGGGTTGGACATTGTGGCAGTTTGATATTATTGATGAATTCCAAAAAGAAATACTAATTGTGTTTGATAACTAGTTTGTACCTCTGGGTGTATTAGATTGTATTATACTCAGAGGTTTCACTTTTATATTATTAAATCAATATTAGGGATTTTATTTGACATTGTCATTTGGAAAACTCCTTTTCAGTGCTCACCTACAGCTAGTCTACAGCTGTGGGCTATATAATAGATGTTCAATCAAAGACAGGGTAGTAAATACAAAGAAAAGGAAACACAGAAGCAGATACAAAGGAAGAGAGAGTATTTCATAGACACAGCCCAAGAAAGAGAGATGAGCCTGATAGTCTACCACTGGCCTTGTGGAGAGAACAGAGCAGGTAAACAAGAAAGAAATGACTCCTGGGAAGAGAGATGAGCTTTATGCCAACCTCCAGATGAGATCAGAAGTTGGGAACATGGAGCCATAAGAGGAAGGAGGAAGGTTGAAACCTTGTAGATATCACTTGCCATCTTGCATCAATACATGCCAACAGACTTTGGATGAGAAATTACCTCTTATGTTACCTTGAGATGGAATCTGTAGGGTGGAATGACTATATGCTTCTACCCCAAATTAATATCCTTTATAAAAGCCTACAGATTTCTGGTACTTTGCATCAGCATCCCTTTGGCTGACTAATACAGAATTTGGTGCTGGAAAGTGGGGTCATGCTTTGCAATTACCAAAATGCTAGAACAGTTTTATAAATGGGTAAGGGGTATATTTTTGAAGGAATTGTGAGGTCCTTGCTAGAAAATGCCTAGATTACTTTGAAGACACTGTTAGTAGGAATATGAATGCTAAAGAGATTTTTTTTCAGGCCTTAGAAGTAAATGATAAAACTTTTATTGAAAAATGGAAGAAAGACAATCTGTGCTTTAAATTCACAGAGAATTTAGCAAGATTAATTTCTAATGTTTTAGGGGAGGCAGAATTTGAAAATGTTGAGCTTGGGCATTTAACTGAATGCCCAAAGAAAACTCAGAGAATGTGGTTTGGCTTCTCCCTGCAGCTTATAGTAAAATGCTAGATGAGAGAGATAAACTGAGGACTGAATTGTTGGGCACAATGAAACCAGAAACTGATTCTGGAAATTCCAAGCCTCTGGAAGTCAAACCCCCAGATGTTAGGGCCCCATTTGAGGAATGAACTAAACTTGTAACTTTTAAGTCAGGAATGAAAGTGCAGTTATCTAGGAAAGACTTTTGGAAAGTCTTATTGTCTGATGGCTTGGTCCACTGCTTCTTGCATGCTAAACCAACAAGATTTTTGAGAGAGCTGTATAAACAAAACCACTTTCAGATTGGACTAAAAGGGACATGTAGGGGAAAGATGGAGGGGAAAATGGCTTTTAGAGGAAATCCATGGAGACTGAGATCTGGTATTAATACATCTTGGGCCAAGAGAGGAACACCGCCTATGTGTACAGAGAGGGTGACTTTGCTCCAAGAGTTGAAGGGAGTGGATGTTCCCACCCAATGTTCAGGGAGAGTGTTTTCACTGCAGGGTACAGAGAGAGTAGAGCACAACCCCCAAGGGTTAGGGACAGTAATGTTGATACCCCATAGGTCTGAGAGAGATGGGCTTGTCCCCCATGGATTAGGGAATTCCAGGTCATAAAACTTGCTCTGAGAAGGTAGGGACTGTAGGCCAGAGATTAGGGAGAATGTTGCCTCATCCCCTTTACTAAGTGGGTGGAGGCTTTACTCCACAGTTTGGGTACTGTTTGGCCATCACCCCAATATTCATGGAGGATGAGGTCTGGAGCTCTGTCACCACCCAGATGCTTGATGAGGTTGGAACCAAGAATATGGCCATTGGGCAAGCCAATGTAAAAAGTGGGCCCCAATGAGGTCTCAGGGAGAAGAAACCATTATCTTAAGAATCACTCTCAGTCTTTGAAATCTAATATTGCATGCCCTGCAGGTTTATGGGACTGTAGGGGACAGGTTACTCATGTTTTCCTCACAAACTCTCCTTATGGGAATGCAAATGTTTATCCTTTGTCCCTTTGTATATTGGAAGCAGAAATTGTTTTGTAAGTTTCAGAGGTCTACAGCCAAAAGAGGCTGCCCCAATACAAATTGTATTTCTTTAATCTGATTGTGATATGATTTTGTACTTTGCATTGTTATGGATTTAAGGTGTTTTTTTTGAATATGGTAAGTTCTTTTTTTGGAAATCAGAGGGTGAAGTGTGACAGTTGGATATTATTGATGAATTCCAAAAAGAAATAGCAATTGTGTTTGTAAACTGGTCTGTTCCTATGGGTGTATTAGATTGTATTAGACTCAGAAGTTTCACTTTTGTGTTATTCAATCAAGATTATGGCTTTTATTTGGCCATGTCATTAGGGTGACTCCTTTAAAGTCCCTGCATACAGCTAGCCTACAGCTGTGGGCTATATAAATGGATGCTCAATCAAAGACGCAGAGAAGGAGAACACAGAAACAGATACATAGAAGAGAGAGTGTTCCATAGGCACAGCCCCAGGAAGAGAGTTGAACCTGATAGTCTACCACTGGCATTGTGGTGAGAACAGAGCAATTGAGCCCAGAAAGAAATGAGTCCTGAGAAGAGAGATGAGCCTTATGCCAGTCTACAGGTGTGATCAAAAGATGCTGGGACCATGGATCCATAAGAGGAAACAGGAGGCCTTGCAGATATCACCTGCCATCTTGTATCAAAATGTGGCAGCAGACTTTGGGTGAGAAAGTACTTCTTTTGGTACCTTAAGCTGGATTCTTTAGGGCCTGGTAACTGTAAGCTTCTACCTCAAATAAATATACTTTATAAAAGCCAACAGATTTCTGGTACTTTCCATCATCACCACTTTGGCTTACTAATACAGATGTCTACTCTACCAGTCTGGTGGCTGAGGACTGGGGAGTGGAGGTCTCCCACCTCAAGTGTTGATGTTCCTAAAAGCAGCAAGTCATGAGGAAAATAAACAAGTTTCCCTGAGACTACAATGACCTCAGTGAGTATACACTGGTATTTATGTTGCTCACCCAAGGTCTGTTAAAGTCAAAATGGGAAATAAATAAAACTCTGAAGTAAAGGAAAATGTTGCAAATTGTATTTTAAAGCATTGGGAAGAATTTGATTATAGCCAGTACTTAAAAGGAATGAAATTCTTGTGCAAAACTGCATGGTCATAGTAAATACTAGAGTAATTAGAAATTGCCTTCAAAGAGACCTTTTGATTATAATGTTATTTTAAAGTCAAACTTATTTTGTAAGATTATGAAATTATAAGTAACATTAGTGATTTGTGTGTTTGAGTCTTTCTATTTGTGTCGGCCTATTTGTTCAGTGTATATCTTCATACATCAGAATGGTAATACCAAATTAACAAATGAAAATTAATAGAAGACCTCTTTTCAAATTGTTAAAAATTAAATATGTGCTCATATATGTGAAAGAATATTCCTGGAGCCCAAATTAGACTAAGCAAGATAAAAAGGTCACCTAGAAATCTGAATATAGAAATTATTGGGAAAGGGAAAAGGTTTTTCCTAAGCTCTTTGACCTACCCACCCCCCAGGACCTTCTCTTTGCAAGAACTATGAGGGAGGTTCTAGGTGTGGCAGATTAAAACTCTATCTTTGGGGCAGTGGAATTAAGAATTAGTTTGCCCTGTAATTGGGGAATTTAAATCTTTTAACAGCCTTAAATAATGGTGGTTAATAATCCTATTACCAAATTTCAGTAAGTATAGGAAAAGTCCTTTAAAGCTATGGAAAGATCTTTTATAAATGATAATCAAAACAAATTAAACAATTATAATATATTCCAGAAACTAGCAGTCAGTATGCTGTAAAGATTATTCACAATTTTAGAATTTTATTAAAGAAAAGAGGTTTTAGTCTTCTGTAAAGAAAAGGAAAAGAACATTTCTTGCATAAACTATAATTGTTTAAATTATACTTAGCTTTGGTGCAATTTTCCTAGGTTTATAGGACACCAATTAAATAAATTAACCCTATATGTATTAAATCTTTAAGATGATGAAAATTGTGATTTCATGTTTAATGAAGTTAACATAAAAAGAAATTTCAAAGATAAAAGAAGAATAATAAAAATAAAGGGAAAAAGAAATTTCATTGGTTGCTAACTGTAATTCTAAAAGCTTATAGAAAGGTAAACTAGTCTATGTGGTTATGATTAATTTTAAGAAGTTTGCAAAAACATCTTCTAAACTGAAGCTTTTAAATGGCTAATTCTAGGAAGCCATTATTAATTAGAAACCTAAATTGATATTAATAACAAGTAACTTCATAACAAGGAAACCTGTCAGAGGCCACCTCAATTAAAGTGGTGGTGTATTAGTCAGCAAAGGTGTCCTGATACAAAATACCAGAAATCTGTTGGCTTTTTATAAAAGGTATTTATTTGAGGTAGAAGCTTACAGTTACCAAGCCATAAAACATGTATTACTATTCTCACCAAAGTCTGTTGCCATGTGTTGGAGCAAGATGGCTGTCCAGCCTTCCTCTTTCTATTGAGGCTCCATGGTCACAGCTTCTTCCAATATTAGCTGTAGGCTGAGATAAGTCTCCTCTCTCTCCTTGGTATCATTTCTCTCCAGGCTCAGCTGCTCTTTTCTCTTCACAAGTTCAGCTGTAGACTAACAGGCTCTCTGTCCTCCCAGGGACTCTGCCATGTCTATGGAGCTGTCTCTATTATTCTGTGTTCTCCTGTGTGCTTACTTCCTGGGACTCCAGCATCAAAACTCCCACACTCTCCTCTTCTCTGTCATTTTCTCTATGAGACCCCAATCACCAAGAGGGTGGGGACTCAATATCCTCCTGAAATGGCCAAATCAAAGACTTAATCATATTTAATTAAGTAACAGTGAAACCTTTGAAATTCATAAAATCAAAGGGGAGCATGCCCAGAGGAGTAGACCAGCTTAAAACACAATACAATATCTCTTTTGAATTCATTAACAATACCAAACTGCTACAAGTGGTAGGGAAAGATAACCTTGATACCACTGGGATTCTTAGATTTTCAGAAAATAATGGAGAAAGTAGTTTTTCCTGTATTGCTATAGTAAAATACCTGTTAATTAACATCATCACGATAAAGGTGTAGAAGTACAGAGCAAAGTACTAAAATAGTTAAGTTCATTTGATATGTTATATGTTGCATTGGAAGTGTTTAGAAAGTGTATAAAGATTATAAGAGATAGAATTCAATATTGTCAAACTCTTGTGCATTTATCCACTGTGTCCATACACCTCAGGAGCCCATGAGGGAGGTAGGCAGAAAAAAGACTCTAGGCAGAGAGGGGAGCTTGTTCATACCAGCACAGCTGCCATCTGCTCCAAACAAACAATCAAGCAAGCATGGCCATTCTTTATTTGCAGGGTTATTTATACACCATTATTATTACTCAAATGTTACACAGAAGGAACACAAAATGCAACTTCCCAGAATCATTTTTGCTGTGCCTAGGGAGTATGTGTACTCTGAGTCAAGGACTTTGTAAACTAATAGCTGATTCAACAGTTGGACTCCTGCCCGGGCCTTAACCTTCACATTTTAACCCTCACAGGCTGCTGGCTGAGTCTTAACCATTATACTCCACACCAGAGGGCAGCAGTTTTAACAGCTGTAGTGGCACTCATTATGGGCTAGAAGAGTTAATATAAAAGTTTTTTTCAAAATTGTTGCTGTTGATGATGGCGTTGTTACTTCTATCTGCAAAGGTCAAACATTGGTTAGTCTCCTTTGTAATCCTCTTCTCCAGGGAGTAACAAGAGTGAGCTGCTCCACATGGGGTGCCTTCAAGGTCTAAGGCTACAACATGGTTTTTGGTTTGTTTGTTTTTTTTACCATGGAGCACTGTTACAGCAGGTAACAGAATATGTTCCTGCAGCTCTAGCTAGGGCTTTAGCAAGGGATCTTTTGTTGCAATTTGCAACTGGACTGGAGCTGCTGTTTTATGCATAGAGTTTCTATGGGCATTACTTCACCTTGTTGGGGGTGCTAATTTAATTGTTGGAGCATGGCCCACAGACTTTTGCTTCACTTGCACAAGAATGGATTAACTATTAATAATAAGAGTTAAAGGGATTTTTTCCCCCTAACAATGAGCTACACTGCCCACAGTTTGGCCTACTGGTCACTTTGACTAAAGTCTATTTCATACCACATGGTGCTAGCCCTAGGCTGGATGGACATAGGTGCCCACCTAGCATACTGACTTCAACTGGCCCTATATGCATACTATGCAGCCTTTGGGATTGTCCCCTCCTTCTAGCTTCCAAGGGGGACCATGCATCTTTGGTGGGGGTCACCCCTGCCTCAGGCTCAATGCTTCTGCATATCTCAGTAGACCTGTGGTTGTGTCAATGGCCATAAGGGAATATCTGCACTGCCAACTCAAAGTATTGGCCTAATAAAATCTACCTACCATCTTGTGAGTGAGATATATTCTCACTCAGTTTGACCCATAGATCTGGGCAGTGGCCTCCAATGTAACAGAGAACATCAGGGGCACACATGGCACACAGCTTAAGCAGTCTTTGTGTTCACAGCTAAGCAAAAAAGGCATGCATCCTTCATCATCGTGGGGATGCTAGCATGTAGGAGTTTCTGGTGCAGCCACATGGCCACATTCTGAGTGCTTTTTACCTGCAAGATAAATTTAGTCAATTGATCCACTTTATCATTACCTGGATGCAAAAGGGGTCAGTGAGCTGCTACATGGTACACTGTCACTTCTTTAGACAACCCCTAATCTCATAGGTTTTCCTACATGGGTTTTCCCCATGGAGATCAATGTGGGCCTGGCCTCACAGCCAACTACGTGCCACATGGCTTGCAATTTAGCCCATTGGCTACTCTGACTAAACCCTAATTCATACTACATAGTATCAGTTTGAGGTTGCACTGCTACAGTGGCCCATTGAGCTGCTTGCCCTCAGCTGGCTCCATCAGTATACTGGGCCTGTTCTGGCATGATACCTACCGCAGCTTTGTACAGGGAAACTTCCCTCATAGGGACTTGCAAAGGGGTCTCTGGGTCCAGTGTCCTAGTATACGTTAAGGGACTTAAAACTTGCTGCAATTTTTTACTCAATGGACTGGAAGCAAATGTGGTTCTCTGTTCTAAATAGGTCCCCCACTTAGCCAGGGTTGCCTTCTGGGCCATGCCAATTCCTGGCCAGGCGATCCAATTTTGCACCTACCCTTTTATGGAATAGGTGGTGAATATTTTTATCAGGGCTTCCCAGGTTATGGTTTCAGTACTCTGTGTGGCACTACACACAGCTGCCAATTGCTTCCCTATGAGACTATACTGCTTCTCCGCTTGTGTCCATAGCTGACTCCAAATTTGCAAAACAATCAGAGGTTAACATTACATCATCAATGTAATGATATACCTGAATGGTATTGGCATGTTGCCTCTTTTCTAGGTCTTTAACCACTAAACCATGACAAATGGTGAGCCTGTGAACATAGCCCATAGGCAATCTAGTAAAAGTCCATTGTTGACCTTCCCATGTGAAGGTGAACTGATCCTGAGCTTCATCAGCAATGGTGAGGAGAAAAAGGCATTTGCTGAGTCTAAAACAAAATGATAAGTTCCCAGTGTCAAAGTCAAAGTATTCATTAGGTCAAGAATAGAAGGCACAGCTGCATGTAAAGGAAGAACTACCATGTTGAGCTCTTGATACTCAACAGTCATATGCCACTTCCAACCAGGCTTACAGATGGGTCACACTGGAGCATTAAATGGGCTCTGGATCTCGCAGAGGATTTGTACCTTGACCAGTTCTTTAATAGTTGATATTTCTTCATGCCCTCATGGCAAACAGTACTGCTTTATCGTCACTTCCTATGGGGTTCAGGCAATACAACAGGGGCATGTCTTCCCCTGTCACCACTGGATGAACCTTCATCTGTTGGCTCTTGGTCTTGCTGAGACTAGCCATGATGGTTATTCCCTCAAGGAGGCAGTAGCCTGTTGCATGAACAGATCCCTCATCTGACTCATAAGCCTCTCAGCATCAGGTCTTTGGTTACTGGTGTCAAAGACAGCACTGTGCATGCCCATTTCCCAGACTACTTGTACGAGGTCAGCATATGTAGTCTACCAGCTCACCAAGTCTGGCAACTCTCCTGCATTATTTCAGACTGTACAAATTGCTGTCTGGAGCCACTCCATCAATGAGTGTGTGGGATTTCCCCTATAGCATTCTGCTGCATATTTAAGAGATGCTGGCACAACAAGCGATGGCCAGTAAATGATGCTAACTTCTCTATCTCAGTTTCAGAGCACAAAATGCCATCCACCCCCACATATCACAGATGCAGCAGCCATGCAGCTATGGGCTTTCTCAGCTTCTGTTGAAACTGTTGTCCCAATTCAACCAGTCCTGCCTGCATATAGGGAAAGTACACAGTGTGTTAGATGACATGGTATGGCCCCATGGGGGTCCCTCCTTGCCCCATGTTTTGGTCATGTTTCATCTTCTACATAACAAAAAGACAAGCTCATCAGATGGGTCTTACTTCTTCCTCATCCAAACTGCTGCTAACCGACATATCTCAGCACTCTAGCTGCAAATGCAACTGCTGCAGTTGCTCATGCAACTGGTCAATTTCCCTTTTCTCTTCATGTAAGTGGCTAGCCTGTTTCAATATTTTTTGGGTGGTGTCCCCAAGCCACTTGCAGTTTCATATCACCCAAAAGGGGCTCAGCCTGCTACATGGCACTCAGTAAAGCTGATGGGGTGTTATCTGGTATCTCAGCAGGACAGGAACACCAGCAGGACAACCACTCTGCCACCCTGACCCACATAGAGGTGGGTAGCCACCCAGGGCCCATATCCCCTAGCTCCTCCTCAGCCAAGGGAGCAGTGGGAGAACACATCAAATGCTGCTGACTATGCAATTTTGTTTGCCATATGCCTGGCTTGTTGTTGCCTACACTGTCTTTGTGAGTTTACAACGAGGACAGTGTCTCTCTTCATACCTCTCCTTGCTGTCTTAAGCAAAACCACAACCATGGGCCCTGGGGTTGGCAATTTATACCCAAAGCAGCAGGTCTACTACAATTTCTCCCTAGAGGTAAACAACAGCCTAAGAGAATTTAAGGAAGAATGTTGTTTCCCATCAACTTTGGGAGATTCAGCCTCTGAAGACACCTGGCCTTTCTCACTCTCATGGTCAAGTATGTTATGGCTTTTTTTGCCCACTTACCACCACCATCTTTATACTTTTAAGTAGGACCATGTATCTTTAAAATTCTTATTAAGTTTATTTTTTACAGAAACAATGTCTAATTAGTTATGCAGGGGTCTCATCCAGTTCCAACCAGGGTCCCAGACTCATCTTCCCTCAACTACAATAGAATAGCCAGAGGGTTTAACACCTTGTCAGTTGGGGCATACTTCCCTACAGAACAGGAAGTACCCACAGAAAAATGGTCATTACCCTTCAGCACCCTCTTAAGAATAAGGGTGTAAACTCTCTGAGGGGGGAGTTGAAGCAGGTTAGTATGGTGAAAGGGGGAAGGTGGCTGAGTCCAGCAGACATCTTGGCCAACAGACAACAATGCTGGCAGACAATATGGTCAGCAGATAATAAGGCTGTCAAACCACGTGGCTGTGAGACCTTGCCCAGAAACTTCCTGAGGGATGCCGTGAGAGCCTGGAATGAGAATGTCATTTGGAATGAGAATCATTTTTGTGGTTAAGGATTACCCAGACACACACAAAAGGCCTCACCATTGGTCCCTGAGAAGTGACAGGTGGCATAACCAATCAGAACAGCAAACAGCTGGGGCCCTGCCCAAGCAAACATGAACAGAGAGGAGATAAAACTTTAAAAGGCCTAATCAGGGGTCCCATGCACACAACTTACCTTGCAGTATGGCAGTGTTCCATGCCTTGGAACATGTACTTTTCTTGTTTTCTTGTTTCTTTTTTATTCTTTTTTTTTTTTTAAGATTTATTTATTTATTTGCTTGTTATCCATTTTTAACACCCCCCCCTCCCATTTGAGGGAGCTGATTTTGTGTCCATTCACTGGGCAATTCTCTGTGTCCATTTCCAGCCCTCTCTTCTCATCCTTCTCCTGTCTTCACTGGGATTCAATCCTGGGAATCTCCAATGTGGGAGAGAGGCATTCTGCTACCTGTGCGACCTCAGTTCTGGATTTTTCAGCTTATCTCATCTTGGCTCTCCCCTGTGTCACACTCCTGCTATGGCACTCTCCTGTTATGTTATCATCTTGGTGCATGTGGTGCACCCATGCATGGGGCCTGGTGGTGCACCTGCTTGTGGGACCTGACAGCACACTTACTCATGGGGCTGATGGTGCACCCATATGTGCATAGGGCCTGGGGGTGGGGCTTGTCAGTGCATGAGTGTGGCACACTCACACTCATGCATGGGACCTGGGGGTGGAGCCTATCAATGAACCCGCTCATGGGGCTTGATGGTACACCCGTGAGTCCCTTCTTGTGAGGACTGATGGCACACCCATCCATGGGGCCTGGGTATAGGGCCCAGTGGCTCAACCACTTATGGGGCCTGATGGCACACCAACGAGTCCCCTCTTATGGGGCCTGACAGCACACCCATGCATGGGGCCTGGGGGTGGGGCCTGGCACCACACCAACTCACAGGGCGTGATAGAACACTTGCACATGAGGCCTGGGAGCTCAACCACTCATGGGGCCTGATGGTGCACCTGCTCACAGGGACTGTTAGCCCACACACATTTTATATTTTTTCTTTATTTTACCAGGAGGTCATGGGGATTGAACAGAGGTCTCTCCATATGGGAAATGGACTTCCAGTCATTTGAGCGTCATCCATGCCTTTTCTTGTTTCTTAATACAACTTTACTCCCTTGTTTATCCTATGGCATGTCCTTAAATTGTTTCATGCAACATAAATGAAGAACCTAGAAGCCCAGAATCCAGCACCATCTTGTAACAACAAAAGCCACTTGATCCTTTCCCAAAGAATAGTTGTTTAGCTTTAAATAATTAAAAATCTTAGTGCTATAAATGAGGGTGACTCCCATGATGTGGGAGGCATGAGTAGAGAAGGCTTCATGCTTTCTTGAAGTGGAATTTATTTTAAGGATAGTGATCAGAATGGATATATAGGGCACAGGGATTATGATGAGATACCATTTTAGTGGAGCTAGTGAGAAAAGTAATCATGATTTCAGTGTCAGGAGTACAAGTGAAGGGCAGGGCTAAAATTGTGGTTAAGACACAGAAATAGTGATAGATTAAAGAATTCTCTTCAAGCTGCAGATCTGTTAAATTGAAAACAACTTTTCTCCTTCTAATATACAAAGAAAGGATAGTTATAGAACAAATGTTCCCACTTCAATAGGGAGACAATGGAATGTTAACAGAGGTCATAGTTTCCAATCAGTTCCAAGAACCTGCAGGGCATTGTCCATTAGATTTCAAAGTCATCTATAGAATGATGCTTTGTCCTTGGGCCTGATAGAGAAGAAGCCCCACCCTTTGCAAATAATTGCACAGCAGCCATGTTCTTGGCTACAACCTCTTCAAGCATCTCAGTGACTGCTGAACTCTAAGCTCCACTATCTATAAGCACCTGGGTGATGACCAGACTCTTCCAAATACCCTGTGAATAGGCTGCATCCTCAGAAAACTGGGGTGGAGGCAATAATCTCCACAATCTCTGAGACACAGGCTCAAACTCATCAGAAGTGTGGGGTGGCAGCCAGACTCTCCCCAATATGCAGAGGATGTGCTCAACCCTCTCTGAAGCTTGGGATGATTGCACTCTTCTCAAACAATGAAGTAGAAGACCCACCCACTTCAAATGTCTGTACATATTCACC
>JAQZBX010065188.1:0-16353 GCA_029593785.1 Cabassous unicinctus | reverse complement strand
ATATTATTATATTTTAAAATAATTAAAATTATGATTAATAGCATTATACTTTTATTTAAAATTATACTGAAACATTACTAAATTTTCAGGTATTTTATACACATTTAAAGTATTCATATGAACTTTTTATTCATACAACTTTAATTGTCATAAGGTTAGTAAATTTCTTTTAATTGTACAACAGTTTAAAATACTTCATTCAACTTATAATATATCACATGATCTTAACTATTTTTAGTATTTTATCTTTTTCTAGGTAATAGACCAAATCATTTGTAACAGTGTGAAATAAAAAGCTACTTTTTGAGAAAGCAGGTTTAAACATTATGTTCTTTTAAAAGTGATAAAATTCTTTCTTCAAGGAAATGAGAAAGTTAAAGTATAAGAAGCTACTTTGATAAAACAGAGTTTCTTTTCTGCATACCGATTATTCAGGAAAAAAACTGTGTGAACTTTTACTGAAACAGATTAATGACTTGAGAAACTTTGAGAAAGAATAAAACTTTAACTTTGTTTTAATACCTAGTCATTTTATCTTAGGATAAAATTACTTTCTCTTCTTTAATAATAAAAGCACATTCTATATACCTTCCATACTTAAGTTACCACAATGATTTTGGAAACTTTCCAAGCAAACTTCTGACAACATACAATTACAATCAACATTAAACAAACTTGTTAGAATAATGATTTAATTTGGTCATAACTATTTTTATTATTTTAAATTAATACCCATATTTAGTTATTAATATAAGTGCTTATTTAATGTTGGCCATTTGAATAAAGCTCTTCCAACAATTTTCATTCTTCAATTTAATATTACCATCTGGAGGTATCAAAATATACACTGCCACTGAACAAACAGACAAACACAAAACAAGTTACAACACATCAGTAGAAACATACATCTTTGATTTTACTGCTTTTGAGAATTTTTCTGGAAACCGTATTTCTAAGTTTTCTTACTTTTCCAATGGTTTAATTTTATTAGCCTTTATCATACCAAAGCCTTATCATTATGTAGGCAGTAGGAGGTTTGCAAAGTTGCTGCTGGGATGTTTTCCTTATTTTAGTCAACTCTGTGGCAGAATAGTGAGGCCCCTGCAACTAATTCCAGATCCTCCTAATATTAACCTTAGTAAATTTTTTGGAATAGTCCCTTTTGCTCCTGAATTGGCTAGACAGACTTTATTTTGTTTCTTAAGTATTAATTTTTTGGTAGTGGCAAAGTCCAGGCCAGCACTTCCCTAGGTGGCAGAGCATAAGTTTGCTGAGGATCTGAAAGCTGTGGGAGCAGAATGAACATTAATCCATTGTGAATTTCAGATAGGTGGTGCTGTTGGAGAGGGATGCTTTTTACAATCCTTTTGATAATGGCCAGCCTTTCCACAGTTAAAACAGGTTCTGTGACCCAAAAAATGTTGCAAAGCTTCAGGATCACCTGATTTACTTGCTTTTGCTATGCTTTTCATGAATGAGGTCTGTGGTAAAGGAATTTTCACAGATGCTTTAGGAGGATTTAAAGACAACCTCAAAAAGAGGTTTAGTGAACTTGACTGAGGGTAAAATTCTGGGGCAAATTGTGGGTTAAGGGAAGTCTCTTTAGACACATCAACTTCTGCAGCTGGAACTGAAGGGTTGACATTGACAGCTGGACCTGAAGGGTTATTGATAGCTTGAAAAATGCCATAGGGACCCCTTGTGGTAGCCATGGCAACACAGGCCTCTGTAGGAGGCTCTGGATGGTCACTTTCAGAACATTCATTGTCACACAAATGTAAATCAGCCTTAAGCTGATCAGGGACAGAATCCACTGCCTCAGCATTTTCAGAGAGCTCACTACATTCTGTTTGAAAGGCTTAAGGGCCAGAGTAATAAGAGGTTTAACTGCATCAGAAATGTGAGGAATATTCAAATAAGCTCCCCATTGGTATAGTAAGTCTCTTCCCCTTAAGTTTCCCAACTTATTAATGATACTGCCATTTTTATGATATCTAGAATGGCATTCATTGGCCCATTGTAACCCTTTCTGGCATGTCAGATACACACAAGTTGGTATTGATCCATTATTGCCGCTAGATGGAGATCTCACACTAGTTTTGACTCGGCAATCTTTTGGAGCAGATGGCATAACAACTGCTGGAAAAGTTCCATAATCTCCCTTTTTCTTTCTTTCCCTTTTATTAGACATGAGTTTATCTCTTTTTGGCTGCTCATGAACTTTTTCATATATACTTTCATTAAAATCAACATCAGTTTGTTCTGTTATCAGTCCAGCAGTAACAGTATCCTGTTTAATATCTTCATTTTCATTTGATTATAATGGTTTAAGAGCAACAGAAATAAGACTACATGAAGGCCATACATGTATGGGAATTATTTCTCCCTTTTGATAAGCCCTTTTTAAAGCTTTCATTACTAACTTCCATTGCTTCAGATTTAAAATATCCCACCCTTGTGGCTGAAACCAATAACAATGCTTCTGTATGAGAGAAAAAGTTCCTCAAAAGCCAAGGATTTAATAGTTACACTGGTGTTTTTTATTAAAGTTTTTAGCACTCTAGAATACTCTTCAAAGTTCCTCTGCTAATTCCCATAGCCCTGATGATCCCAAGGATGTAACTTAACTTCCTATTTTCTTTTTCTTTAAAACTGCTCATCAGGAGCTCCTTGGTATGCTGCACCCTGACTGAAAGAAAAATTGCATTTTTAGGGCCCCATGTTGGGCACCAAATGTTGATGTTCAGGAACTGGGTCCATGAAAATGGTGCCACAGATGAGAAATAATGAGACAAAGAGAAGAGATTGCCAAGGACAGGGGAGCCTCCATCCAAAAGGAGGAGAGTGCCACTGCATAAAACTTTGTGGCTTTTATTTAGATTTAGGACAAAGAAAATATGTGAGTGCATGTGCAAGGGTAATAGATACATGAAAGTTTACACTTTACTAAAGTCAGCAAGTTTTTAGGGTTAATGGTTCAGTTCTCTTTACATTCCTGCATGTAACAGACCTTGATAATCATTATCTGACATAAACCAGATACTCTCTTTGAAGCACATGATGTTTCTATACCTGGCTCCTACCAGGTCTTATCTCAGTGTCTTGAGACTAGAGACACCTGTCTCCTACATACCAAGGTGGCCTGCTTTCTGTCAGTTGTCATGGCCTTTAATGAATTCCACCAAACTTCAAAATCAGAAAAAAATAAAAACAAGAACAAATTAAACACAAAGAGATCAGAGGAAGAAATAACAAAGAGCAGAGATAAATGTAATAGAGAACATAAAAAGTACAATAGAAAGATTCAGCAAAACCTAAACTTGGTTCTTTGAAAAGATCAATGCAATTGAGAAATCTTTGTCTAGAAAGATAAAGAAAAAAGAGAGAATGAAAATAAAGAAAATCAGAGTAAATGGGTACATTACTGCAGAGCCTGCTGAAATAAAGACTATAAGCAAATACTATGAACAACTGTAAACCAATAAATTAGATAACTTAGAAAAGGACAGATTCATAGAAACAAAAAGTACCCTTACTGACTCAAGAAGAAATAAAATAATTCAACAAAATAATTACTAATGAAGACATTGAATCAGTAATCAAAACCCTCCCATCAAAGAAAAGCCCAGGACAAGATGGCTTCACAGGGGAATTTTAGCATACATTCCAAGAAGACTAAAATCCAATTCTGTGCAAGCTCTTTCAGAAAATTGAAGAAGAGGGAGCACTCCTTAACTCATTCTAAGATTCCAACATCACTCTCATGTAAAGCAGATAAATTTACCACAAGAAAAGAAAATTGCAGATCAATATCTCTTTTTTTAAAAAATATTTATTTATTTATTTATTTATCCCCCCCTTGCTGCTTGTGTTTGCTGTGTGTTTTTTCTGTGTCTGCTTATCTCCCCCTTGCTGTGAGGTCTTGCTGCATCAGCCCACCACCGCGCCACGAGGGCTGGCCTGCCCTCACAAGGAGGCCCCGGGAAGTGAACCCGGGGCCTCCCATATGGTAAATGGGAGAAATATCAATTGAGCCACACCCGCTTCCCAATATATCTTATTAATATAGATGGTCAACCAAATGCTAGCAAACTGAGTCCAATATCACATTAAAAGAATTATACCACCATGATCCAATGGTATTTATCTCTGGTATGCAAGCATGGTTTCTCATAGGAAAATGAATTAATGTAATAAACCACATTAACAGAATGAAGGGAAAAAAACACATAACTGATCACCTCAAATGATGAAGAAAAGGTATTTGGCAACATCCAGGAGCATTTCATAGTAAAAACACTTACAATATTAGTAATAGAAGAAATGATCCTCAACAAGATAAATGACATATATGAAAAGCCCACAGTTAACATTGTACTTATTTGTGAAAGACTGAAAGCTTTCTTACTAAGATCAAGAACAAGCATTTATTTGGAGTCTAATTGCGGTTCAGGCAGCAATCCAAGTTGTTTCCCATCATGTGGTTTCCAAGCAAACATTTTTAAAGAAAAAGAAAATTACACCTGCTCCCTCTCCCAATTATCAGAAATATGAGTACAAAATATGGAAAATGATGGACTTTAATGTATGTTTGATTTGGCTTAAAATGTTCTGTATTAAAAATGTTATTTGGGCCCATATATAGCTAACATAGCTAATCTCAGATTAAGGTGAAAAGCCTACCTTGATTCTAATTCCTAACTAATGGGGAAAACAGCACTCATAAGAGGAACCCCTTTGTCATAGATTTTTTCACTTCCTTCATGGAAGTCATACTCTGATCATAAATAAAATAATATATCCCAATATACCAATAAGTCATGTGACAGATAAGAACTGTATACTTCCTGACAACAATATTTCTTTATCGTTCAATTGTATAAAATAATCTTTTATTAACATTGGTGCATATAATTTATCTTAGAATAATACTTAAATTTTACTGAACTCAAAGTACTTGTGACTTTCAATAAGTTTTTTGTTCTTTACTTATATGCACCAATAATTTAATGACTATAGAGTGTGCCTTAGATACTACCTAACATTAAAACACATTTAGGAGAGATAAATACGTTCTCTATTTTTTTTAAATATCAGTGACAAAATTTCCTCTTTTTGCTGAATGTTTTTAAACTACTTTATGTATTGTTACACAATAAGATTGGTATCCCAAGCTCACTATATAGCCACACTTCTATCCTCTATTTCAAAGAATGTTACCCACTCTGCACATCAAGCAGTTTGCCATTCAGGTGATGACAATCAATTTGCTTAATTCATATACATATATATATGTAAATTCAAAAATAAATGCTCAATTTGCTTAATTCATAACAGTGTGGTCATGAAATATTTGTCCTTCAGTGCCTGGCTTGCTTCACTCAACATAAGGTCCTCAAGATTCATCCATGTTATCCCATGTGTTAATGCTGTATTTCTTCTTACAGCTGAGTAATACTCCATTTGTGTATATAGCACAATTTGTTTAGCCATTTATCTGTTGAAGGACATTTGGGTTGATTTAAACTTTTGGCAATAGTGAATAATGCTACTTGGATCATTTGTATGCATATATCTGTTTGTGTCCTTGCTTTCAATTTTTCTAGGTATACCCAGCAGTGAAATTGCTGGATCATATGGCAGCTCTATAGTTAGTTTTCTGAGGAATCCCAATCTCTTCTATAAAGGCTGGACCATACTACATTCTCACCAGTAGTGGATAGATTTCCCATTCCTCCACATCCTCTCCAACACTTGCAGTCCTCTGTTTTTTTAATAGCCACCAGTCTAAATGTTGTAAGATAATATGTCATTATGGTTTTGATTTGCAATTCCCTAATACCTACTGATGTTGAGCATCTTTTCATATGCTCTTTTGTCATTTTTATTTTTTCTTTGGAGAACTGTCCATTCAAATCACCCATTTTTAAAATGGGTTGTTTGTCTTTTTATTTTCAAGGTGTAGGATTTCTTTTCATATGTTAGGTATTAGGCTCCTATCAGATATAGGGTTACCAAGTACTTTCTCCCATTGGGTAGCCTGCCTTTTCACTTACTTGACAAACTCCTTTGAGGTACAAAAGTTTTAATTTTGTGGAGGTCTCATTTATTTTTTTTTCTTTCATTCCTTGTGTTTTGATGGAAGTTCAAGAAACCATTTCCTAATACAAGATTCTCTAGATACTTCCCTATATTTTCTTCCAAGCTCTATATGGTCTTGGCTCTTATATTTAGATCTTCAATCCATCTTGAGTTAATTTTAGTGTCAAGTGTGAGATAGTTTTCCTCTCTCATTCTTTTGGATATGGATATCCAATTCTCCAAACACCATTTGTTGAAGAGGCCATTCTTTCCCTGTTGAATGGGCTTGGTGGCCTTGTCAAATATCAGATGACTGTACATGTAAGAATCTATATCAGAATTCTTATTTCAGTTCCATTGGTCAGTATGTCCATCCTTGTGCCAATATCATGACTTTTGACCACTGTATCTTTGTAGAAAGTTTTAAAATCAGGTAGTGTCATTCCTCCAATTTTGTTTTTCTTTTTCAATACAACTTTTGCTTTTTGGGGCCTCTTGCCCTTACAAATAAATTTCATAGTTAGTTTTTCCAATTCAGTAAAATATGCTGTGGTGATTTTACTGGGATTGTGTTAAATCTGTAGATTAGTTTGGGTAGGATAGACATCTTAATGATGTTTAGTATTCCTATCCATGAACAGAGAATATTCTTCCATTTATTTCTCTTCTTTGATTTCCTTTAATAATGCTGTGTAGTTTTCTGTGTATAAGTCATTTACATATTTATTTAAATTTATTCTTAGGTACTTGTTATATTTTTCATGTAACATTTATGTAATCTAAGTATCTTAGATTGTTATTGTAATGGGAATTTTTCTTGATTTACTCTTCAGATTGCTCATTATTGGTATACAGAAATGCTACAGATTTTTGAACATTGATCTTAAAAACTGTGACTTTACTGAAACTTATACTAGTATTATAGGGTGCTTAAGAGTTATCCCTTGAGAGCCTCCTTGTTACTCAGATGTGGCCTCTCTCTAAGCTGAACTCACAATATAAATGCAATAAATTCTATTCAGTGTGAGACATGACTCCTGGTGATGAGACTCCTTGGCAATGAGGGATTGCTACCAAGAACCAACTAGGAATGCAACTAGAAAAAGACCTTGACCAAAAGGGGGAAAAGGAAAAAGGAAATGAATTTATATGGCTAAGAGACTTCAAAGTCAGTTGGGAGGTCATTCAAGAGGTTATGATTGTACACATTGCAGCAAGATCTCATTGACAGCCAAAGTAGATAATACCTTAAATAACTTGGATCCAGAGGACTCTGGAGACATCCGGACACTATAGTCAGGGCAGATAGCTCATGAGTTTGGTGCCTTGCCAGTGAGCCCTACTTTGGCATTTATTCTCCCCAGGGTGATAGAGTAGGACTCAGTTGTGTTTACCCTACTCATGGCTCTACTGGCCCTTCTTTTTGAATCTTTAATTAGTACTAAAGTTGATATGAGTACATCCCAGAGACTTAAATCTTTGTGGTGTGCATGTGCCAGCTGGGCCCTGACCCCCAACTGAGTTGCAATACCTACTTTCCCATTCATTGGACTCATCCAGGACAACTAACATGGAGGACATGATGGACAACCACCATACCAAGGAACTGTGAGAGTCTACAACTTCAAGCAAGAGAGTCCCATCTATCAGCCATTTGAGATAAAAGCTCCTTCTCAACTAGAGGTGGAGTGGGCATCACCATCCCAGAATCCTCAGAACTGAGGAATGAAATATGGACTAAAGTAGACTTACTGGAATTCTATAATAGACTTATTGTGATTTTACTAATGGAAGAAATTATATAATTGATGTGGAGTCTGTGGCCACTGGAGGTTCGGAGAGCAGAGGGGGAAAAATAGGTGTAATACACGGGTGTTTTCAGGACGTGGGAATCATCCTGAATGACATTGCAATGACAGATACAGGCCATTATATATCTTGCCATACCCTACAGAATTGTGTAGGAGATAGTGTAATCTGCAATGTAAACTTTAACCCATGCTGAGTGGCAATGCTTCAAAATGTTTTATCATTTGCAATGGATGTACCACACTAATAAAGAATGCTGTTATGTGGGAAAATGGGAGAAGATTGGGGAGTGGGATATATGGGAATCCTCTATATTTTTCATGTAACATTTATGTAGTCTAAGTATCTTTTTAAAAAAATAAAAAACAAATGACTAACTTTATCCTGACCATCAACATCTTATACAAGGTGATAAAAGTTGACATTATTGATAACAGCACTTTTTATAAACTAAGAAGGACATGACACAATTCTTTAGTATTCTTGGCAAAAATATACAACCTGAAATTATTTATAAGAAACCTCAGACAAATGCAAACTGAAGCTCATTCTATAAAATAATCGTAATATCTTTAAGAGTCAAAGTCATGCAAGACAAAGATTTAAAAACTGTCCAAACAGTGGTTGAAAGGGAAAGTCTAAGGTCATGAATATTACTGGAAGGAAACCTAAAAACTCTAACTTGGGACTGTATAAGATAGTGTAACCTCATGTAAAACATGAATATTGGTGATATTGCATATATAAGACTATTTTTACAAAAATAAATACAAACACAGTAGAGAGAATAAAAAATAATAGCAGCTATGTATGGCAGGGGAAGCATAGAGAGATTGAGAGGGGATGAGTTTTGTTTGTTTGTGTTTATTTTAATTATTATTATTGAAATAATGAAGCTGCTCTAAGAATGACTGAAGCGATGTAAGTACAAATATTTGATTTCATCAAATATCATTGTTTGTACACATTGGATGGGTTTATGCTTTATTAATATGTATCACTAAAACTGATTTATTTAAAAAGAAAATAACCCATCCCAAGAGGAGAAGACTAAAAAGACATAACTACTAAATTCAATGTGTGATCTTGGATTGTTTCATGGACCAAAAAAGAGGGGGGGACATTACTAGGACAATGTTTGACATTTTAATAATGTCTGAATATTAAGCAATATTAATTTCCTGTTTTTCATCATGGTCCTGTGACTATGTAAGATGTTAATACTTAGGGAATCTGGGTGAAAGAAATAGAAGAATATTGTAAGTTACTTTCACAAAAATATCTGTAAAATAAAACATTTGTAAATTTAAAAAAAATTAAAAGTGAAAAAACATTAAGGCAATTACAGTTCTTGATCATATGCATAAAGAAAATCCAGAGAAATGATCCATTATCATGCTGGAGAAGAGAACAAGAAATAAATGAGAACACCAGTATAAATAAAGAGCACAATAGGAAATTGTCAATAAATAAATCCCATCATTAAGTTAAATAAATTTTCATTATTACTAAAATATGGCATTTTCCATTTTGGAAATAGTAATATGTAAATCAATACATTTCCAAATCTGGATAAAAAACATATATAGTGTCATCAATGTAACAATAGTTGAAAACATTAAAAAATATTAAAGAATTTAACTATGATACCTAAGAAAAAATATAATGAATATTAAGTGTGAATTTGCCTCCATGATTGTTTGATGGTTTTTAAATAATTGGGATGATACAATACCTGTTGATATTTTTACATTTTTTGGATACTAAACTATTTGTGCATAGCATATAATAAACTCAATATAGAGAACATCAGAGGAACATATCAGAATTCACCTTCATGGGACATTCTTAGACTAGAACATAAACATAATTTGCTTTGCTAGTTTCTTACTTTTTATGTTGCTGTTTCGGTGGGAAACTTCTTAGTCCTGTCTTCATTCAATGAATCTTTCTTTTTCAACAACTAATGTACTTTTCCTCAGCCATTTATCATCTATGGATATTTGCTATCACCTGTGTGACTCTCAAACTGATAATTTATCTGGTAACACAGAAAAAGAATCTCCTTTGGTAATATCATGTTTAGGTGTTTGCCATGCACTTCTTCAGAATGACTGAAATATTCATCTTTGTAGATATGGCCTTTGATTATTATGTTGCCATCTGCAACCACTCTGCTATGTGATTACCATGAACAGGACAGGATACAGTCTCCTAATGATAGCTACTTAGGCGAGCAGGGCTGTCCATTCCTAAATCCAATTTTCTGTCATAATTTAGCTAGTCTTCTGTACCCTCAATGAAATAATTCACTACTATTGTGCAATTTTCCTTTTTATGAATGTTTCCTCTACTGATACCTACATCACTGATATCCTTGTGGTTGCCAAATCAGGAATGGTTGTTTGATAATCTTTGTCCTCTTCTTTGAGTCTTGTGTCATTACATTATTTACCTGAAGAAATCACTCAGCTGAGGGAAGATGAAAAGCCCTCTCTGCATATGGGTCTCAAATTATTGTGTTAGCATAAGTTGGGGGGGCATTAATATTTGCCTATCTTAAACCTCCTACAACCTTCACTGAGGTAATGTATTTGCACTATTTTATACCATCATTATTCCTATATTTAATCTTTATCTATATAGAGAGCATTTGGAGTTGAGGAAAGCCATGAAAAATGTTTGATGTAAAAAGATATTCTCAGAAGAAAAAAATAATTGATTTGCTCTACTCAATATGCTAAACGATTTTATGTGGGAGTAAAGTGGACTTGGAAAAATACAGTTCTAGCAGTTGTCAGATCATTGAAACCAACTCTCTAATTTCATAAATGTCATAAAGAGTGAGGTAGAGAATTATAAGTCAAGTGATAATTTCTCACGTGGGAGTGAATTGAATAGGAGCATATCAATATGAAAAATGAAAAGTGACTGTTAGACTGTAACCTCTTGCATCCTGAGTTCATAATGTGTTCAAACACAGAATGTTCTGTTTTGACCGTTGCTTATCACGACCCCTGAAAGGCCATAGAACTTTCCTTCCCCAACATTATGCCCTACTCTAATCTAGCTAACTTGGTACTTTCCCACCCTATATCTTCATGCCATTCCCATGTGCCTTTTCTGTAAACCTGCTGAGTTTCCCCATCTCAAAAGGATCACTCCCAGCCTGTGTGGTTGGGCTGAAGTCTCTCTTCAGACCCCTGCCATGCTGACATCCTAATGAACTCCTGCTTGAATCTTGGTCTGTCAATGAGATTTTTAAGCTGGGACCTATCAGGGACCGTGACTTATAGCCTTATATGTGAGGTTGAAAGGGATTTTAATAAACATTTGTAAGTGAACATTACACTTGCATGCCAATGAACATTTTGACATTTTGTAAAAATTTGAGATTGGAAGTGGTTTTCAGAAAATTAAAAACGTATAATATTGGGCTTTATTTGCTTATCATTTATTTGACAAAAACATGAATGATGACATCTTAAGTAAATTAGGTAATGAAAAATTCCACAGAATAGATCAGAATTTAGTTTAAATTGCAAAGTAAAAGTGGTCCTCTCAGTGCCTTAAAGGGTTATAGATAGAGACAAAGATTTGAAGGGCCTGGTGGCTTTTTCTATTTCTGTTATAGTGTTTATTACATCATATATATTCAGAATGTGGAGGGACAGTATGAGAAAATTAATAGTTCATTTCCATTTCCAATAGACCTCCATTTGATGAATAGATTCACAACTCTGTGTTGGAGAAGAAATTCCATATCTCAGTATATCTTGATATATAAATAGGGGAAATGAATTAATTCACCATGCTAGTAGACAGGGAATAGTCCAATGGAAATTATGTTTTTAAAAATGTTTCATTTAACATCATTTTTGCACGTATTTATTTCATATTTTGTAAGAGAAAAGTAGCAAAAACAACTATATGTTGTATTAAATTATATAACACCATGGTACATGAATAAAACACATGATTCATAGATTTGGAGAAGAGTAGATTTCTGGAAAAGATTTCCGAGAAGAGCCAGAAAGATACTTAAGAAAATATTTTTATCATCAATACATACAAATAAACAGGATCTACATGACAATGAATAGAAATTATAAGTTATGGACAATGGTGATACATTAACAAAGGAATTATACATAAAAAACTTGAAAGTTATCTGAAAACAAATGCTCCAGAAGTTTACTAACAATTTTAATGGCAATATAAAATGAAAGAGAAAGAAAGGGAAAGGAAATCATCTGAGAAACAAACCATAGCAGAATTATATTAGAGAGGAATTATGAATTTTATCATTTGGGCAAATTATTAACAAAGAAATAAATATTGTGCTGCTTTAGGCCATTTCTCTATCATATCAAGTGTTAGAAACAATGTAGCAATGGCCATGTGTTTTGAGAGAATAAGTTTGAGATAAATATTTTTCTTACTCCAATTGTATTTTATCTATGCAGGAAAGAAAAGATATCTTCACATTTGTTTGGTTTGTTAATATATCCTATCTATATGTTCTTTCTGACAAAATTTATGTTTTTACTTATTTATTTGAAAAGGTTCATAACACTGTAAGTGATGCATAAAAAAAAATATTACCAAGAAAAAGATAAATGATTGATATATTTTGTCTGCATTCTCAAGAACTACAGATAATAGCACTGGGAAATTACAGTTACTTTGAAGCAAGATTCTGTAGGGCTTGATTTAGTTGAACTTATTTACTGCTGACTTTGGCCAAATCAACAAATTTCCATGTGCCATATTTTGCACTCATAATATCAACTTGAGAAGTAAAGTTATCAACATCACTTAAATATGAGATGATAAATAGAGTTTGCATGTGAAACATAATTGATTAGTGGATAAGGTACATGGGTATTTATTACTTAGAGCATTAAAAATGTATAGCAAAAGTGATACAACTACTTCCATTTTTATATATCTTGGTACCAATGGTGATTTCTTCTAAGCCTTCTTGTAAAAGAAATCTATAGAGATGACTCCATGTTATTTAGGGAAACATAAATCATAATAATTCTCTCAAAGTATAAAAATTGTGTCATACCTATATAACACAAACACTTGAACTATGTAAAGCACATTCAATTTCAATTCAGAGCTGCCCAAATTAAATTCATACTTAACATATCCAAAAAATATTTCATGAATAATTTTAGGCAGAGTTTTTACTAATGTCTAACAGCAGGCTTTACACAAAACAAGTTCTTCTTAAACTGTTTTTGCTCCTATTGTGCTTCTGTTCTTATTAACTAAAGGCCCATTCCTCATTTTTAGCTCATACCTTACTATGTTCACATTGCTAAGAATTTCCTAATGAAAGCAAGCCCAAGGACCCCTTTAGTAACCCTTATAACTGGCAGTATGAATAAGAAAAATAAATTATTTGATGAATCATTGATCCCATTGTGCATTTGGCCTAGGATTTTATTAAGTTCTTATATTACATCACCAAATAAATTATATTTTCTTCTGGCAAGATAGTGTCCATTAAGAAAACAACACACAAGTTAAAATGCTATAACATTATTTAATAAAACTGTGGGATCATGATATGAACTATTAAATAAAGATGCACTGTTCATATAGGTGAAAATACAAGATCAAAAAGAACAAAATATTTTAAAATATGAGTGTAATTATCACATTAAATAGATAAGAGCAGTTGTATTTTCTGCCTGTTTGAAGATTTACTGTTCCCATAACCACTAAAAGAATACTTTGAAAAAAATTGCAAAGAGAGCAAATCCAATTTTGACTTATCCCATATGTATACATATGATATGTTAGATAGGGGGATAGTACATTTTATAGACAACTTAAAATGGGCATTTTAAAAAAGAAGCCAGAATAGAAAGACATAGTTGTTTGTTTTTTCTTCAATTGGGGGTGTGGTGGAAAACCATGGAAGCAAATGTTCTTCTAGGATTAGGGTAAGGTTAGAAAAATCCAGGGAGAAGGGGAAGTTCAGTGAGGGTCCCTGGAAATAATTTTGCTCCCTAAAAGAGTAACAACAATTGAAACATAACCTAGACTGGTTGAGATGTTTAGTAGAAAAGAATAATAATAATGCATGAGACAGATTTTGTCAAGATTGTACAGAATTGCCTGGACTGAAAAAAGAAAAACAAAATCCTAGACTTGTTTTTAAGTTAATTCTTTGTAGGCACATCAAACCTCATACACTAGATTGCTTCACTGCTTTGGACATTGTTTTATACTTGACTTGAATATTTTGACACCTTTAAACTATGGAATAGAATATATAAAGAAAAGTGAGAAAAAGTTACAGTTGAAATGTCCCTGAATCAAGCAGATCATGATCTACTTTTGGAGCCCACATTACAGAACTTTCACATTTTAAACATTCACTTTCCCTAGAATTAGCTATTCCTCTGACTTTTACTGGCCATCTCTACTGAGGCAAGCTAGTTTAGGGAATGAGAAGATGAATCTAAACATTGCAGAAAACCATGGCAGTGAAATACGTGGCCATGACTTATCCACCTGGAAATCCTCTATAAGAAAGACCCCCACCAGAAAGCTACTGAAAGAACCCATGAGAATTTTCCATGATCAAGGAAAATTTTCTTGATCAAAGAAAAGCCCTGAATATTCTTAAAGGGGCCTTTCATTGGGCCCTCCCCTGGGGGAGTTAATGGGCAGGGTAATCAATCAAAATAGCAAACAACTAGGACCTCTCCATATAATATTAGCAAGTAAGATGAATAATTAATGCTTTAAAAAAGCATGCACAGATGAGAAGTCATCCATTTTTCTCCCTTCTCTACCTGGACCAGCCCACAAGTATATCTGAGAAGCCATGATCAGTTACTGTCTCCTCTTCTCTCATTTCCTCAATAAACTACTAGCTTAACTAAACCAGTATATTCTTAAATTACTTTATGTAACATAGTCAAGAACCTAGAGGAAATCCCAGCAACACTGCCTTGGAAAGTGACCTTAGACATGATTTTCTCATCGATGATTTTAGTGCCCATACCATTGGTTTGCTTTGAAAACTGAATAAAACACTTGGTGTAGGGAAAAAGAGTAAAAGTGCTCAGTAATCATTTGCCATTATTTTTTCTGCTCACACAGCACATCGGAAGATAGGTTTAACTTTGCACACATATGTGAAGAAGAAAATATTGAAAAAGACAATCAGGAAATAAGAAATATTCAGAGAGACTTAATATACAGTCAAGTGTATTTTTTTCCAAATTATTTTGGTATGAATTTGCTACTTTATGGAGAATAAGATTGAGTTTCTAAGTTCACAATTACTTTAGGAAATCTACTGAAATGATACTTGGAAATAAACAAAACCCATTATAATGCTCTCAGAGAGCACAATAAAATCTCTTTTCAGACAGATGTAGATCATTATCTAATATGTGGACCTAAAGTTATTTTTTTCTCCTTGGGCAATATAAAGGAAACTAAAGAAAGGAAAAGATCCTCAAAGAAAAAACCCCACAAATTTCTTTTCTGAAAGAAACACTTTGCACAGATGAACATTAAATCATTGGGGCACAAAAGGAATATCTAATGATTAAGAGGCCTAAATCACAGGAAGCAAGGTTAATTGTAAATTGCATACTATTTATAATCAAGATTATCTTTGTGCAGTGGGACTGATAACTTGAATCTAAAGGAAATCCAATTTATGAGTTGATTATTTGGAAGGTAGTTCCAAAAAGTATGCAAGGGGTAGTCAATGTCATAGAAAAAGAATAAGAGAGAGGTAATTTTTGAATTTACTGTTTATTCAGTTTTTAGATAATCATGTGCATCTGGATGCCTCTAGGAATACTTAAGTAATGGAAATGCAGATCTCATTTGATTTCTGGGATATTCAAATTATTCTACATGTCTTCAAACTATTGTTCTGAATATATGACCTTCCATTATTTGAATGAATACTTTTTGAGAGACATGTGCCAGTTTTCCTTACAATGATCCATAGTTTTCATATATGAATTGTATGAGGAATTAGAAAATTCATATTATTAACATCTTGAATAGTGGGGAAGTTATGAATTGAAGAATCTGAAATTTAAAACTCTGAACATTAGGAGAATAGCCAGCATTTCAATGAGGAGTGAGAGAACTCAATGAGAGGAAAAGCATAGGAATGGATCCACAATAATTGAAGATTAAATTATTTCTCTTTCCTTCTTGTATATGATATAAGCATTATTTATTTTTGACTCCCTAGTAGACAAAATTAATTGTTAAACAGAGTTGAATACAGAGTTAATCTCTGATTTTCATAGACTTATTTGTTTTGTGTTTAGGATACTAATAAATTAAACAGTTGCCTGAGGAGCTTGTGATAAATAGGTCACTCAGTGACAGAGAAATTATGCTTAGTTGTGGAGAGAATTTCCATAGGAAAATACATAAAAAGTTTTGGTAAAAAGTGAACAAAGT
>JAQZBX010065187.1:0-16352 GCA_029593785.1 Cabassous unicinctus | reverse complement strand
ATGATTGGTTATAGTCAGCTGTTGCTGGGTAAAGGGCTTCCTGGCAGGGGAGGTGGGTGGTACCCACAAGGCTCGCAGGCCACTTATGTCCTAATAAGGTATTATTGGGGGAATACAGGGGCAGGGGGGAGGAGGCCGCAATGCTGAGTCATTGGATCCGCCATTTTGAGGTGGTTGCCATTTTAAATGCATACCAACAGCAGTCAAGTAAATGAGTGTCTGGCTTGGTGTTCAAAACTGAAGAACACACTACATTCACAGACATTAGGTATTACCAGTGTTTTGACATTGATTGTAAGTGAAAACAAGTACATAGCTATCAATGAAACCAGTATCTAGCATATGTTTCAAATATGAAGAACATAATGCATTCAGAGCATTAGGTAAAACCAGTTTTTGACATTCATTGTAAGGGAAACCAAGTGCATAGCAGTCAATGAAACCAGTATCTGGCTTAGTTTTCAAAACTGAAGAACATACTGTATTCCCAGAGCATTAAGTAAATCTTGTTTTTTGACATTGATTGTAAGTGAAAACAAGTAAATAGCAGTGAATGAAACCAGTATTTGTCTTAGTTTTCAAAACTGAAGGACATACTGCATTCACAGAGCATTAGGTAAAAGCAGTGTTTTGACATTGATTTTAAGTGAAAAAGTGCAGTCAATGAAACCATCATCTGTCTTAGTTTTTGAAACTGAAGAACATACTGCATTCACAGATTATTAGGTAAAACCAGTGTTTTCTTGAAGAGTGTAAGTGTAAACAATTGCATTGCATTCATTGAAACCAGTATCTGGCTTATTATTCCAAATTGAAGAACATACTGCAATCACAGAGTGTTTGGTCAAACCACGGTTTTGATATTGCTTGTAAGAGAATGCAAGTACATAGCAGCAGTGAATCTCGTATCTTGCTAGGTGTTCAAAACTGGCGAACACACTGCATTCACAGAGCATTAGGTAAAGAGTTTTTGTTGACATTGTAAGTGAAAACAAGTGCATAGCATTCACAGAAAAAGGTATCTGGCTTAGATATCAAAACTGAAGAGCATGCTGCATTCACAGAGTTTTATGTAAAGTCAGTGTTTTGACATTAATTGTAAGTGAAAACAAGTGCTTAGAAATCATTGAAACCAGTATCTGGCTTAGCTACTTGGTAATGTATTACTGAAAAATGTAGTGCATTCACAGAGTGGTAGGTAAAACCAGTGTTTTGACATTGTAAGTGAAAAGAAGTGTATAGCAGTCCATGAAACCAGTATCTGCTTTAGTTTTGAAAACTGAAAAACATTCTGCATTCACAGAGCATTAGGTTAAACCAGTGTTTTGGTACTGACTGCAAGTGAAAATAAGTGCTTAGCAGTTAATGAAACCATTATTGGCTTAGTATTCAAAACAGAAGAACATAATGCATTCACAGAGTGTTATGTAAAGTCAGAGGTTTGACATTAATTGTAAGTGAAAACAAGTGCTTAGAAGTCAATGAAATAAGTATCTCTATTAGCTTTTAAAACTGATGAAGGTAATACATTGACAGAGTCATATATAAAACCAGTGTTTTGACATTGTAGGTGAAAAAAGTGTAGCAGTCAATGAAACCAGTATCTGCTTTAGTTTTCAAAACTGAAGAACTTTCTGCATTCACAGAGAATTAGGTAAAACCAGTGTTTTGACATTGTAAGTGAAAAAAAGTTAAGAAAGTGCAAAAATAACTGTAAAACCAGGGTTTTTATATTATTGTAGTCAAAGCAAGTGCATAACAGTAAAATACACAAGTATCTCCCTTAGATCTCAAAACTGAAGGAGATACTGCATTCACAGAGCATTAGGTATAACCAGTGTTTTGACATTGATTGTACGTGAAAAAAAGTGACTAGCAGTCAGTGAAACCAGTATCTGTACTAGTTTTCAAAACTGAAGAACATACTGCATTCACAGAGCATAGGTAAAACAAGTGTTTTGACTTGGATTGTAATTGAAAATATTTGCATAGCATTCAAAGAAACAAGTGTCTGGGTTACATTCAAAACTGAAGTAGATACTGCATTCACAGAGAGTTAGGTAAAAGCAGGGTTTTGACATTGTAAGTGAAATCAAGTGCATAGGAGTCAATGACACCAGTATCTGGCTTATTTTTCAAAACAGAGAGACATACTGCATTGACAGAGAATTAGGGAAAAAAAGGGTTTTTTACATTAATTGTAAGTAATAAAGAGCAGATAAGTCAATGAAACCAGTATCTGGCTTAATATTTAAAATGGAAGAACTTACTGAATTCACAGAACGATATGTACAACCAGTGTTTTCACATTGATTGTAAGTGAAAGCAATTGTATTGCAGCCAATGAAACCAGTATCTGTCTAATTATTCTGAACTGAAGAAAATATTGCAAACACAGATCATTTGTTAAAACCAGGGTTTTGACATTGACTGTGAGGGAAATCAAGTGGATAGCAGTCAATGAAACCAGTATTTGGCTAAGTTTCCAAAACTGAAGGACATACTGCATTCACATATTGTTAAGTAAAACAGTGTTTTGACATTGATTTTAAGTGAAAGCATGTGCATAGCAGTCAAGGAAATCAGTATCTAGCTTAATTTTCGAAACAGAAAAACATAGTCCATTCACAGATTGATAGGTAAAACCAGAGTTTTGACATTGTAACAGACAAATAACTCATAGCAGTCAATGAAACTTGTAACTGGCTTAGTTTTCAAAAACGAAGAACATATTGCTTTCACAGATTGTTAGGTACACCAGTGTTTTGACATTGATTATAAGTGGAAACAAATACATAAAGTCAATGACACCAGTATCTGGCTTAGTTTTCAAAACTGAAGAACATACTGCATTCACAGAGTGTTAGATAAAACCAGTGATTTGACATTGATTGTAAGAGAACCAAGTGCATAGCAGAACAATGAAATCAGTATCTACCTTGGTTTTCCGAACTAAAGAAGATTCTGCATTCACGGAGCATGGCTAAATCCAGTGTGTTGACATTGAATGCAAGAAAAGAAAAGTGAATAGAAGTCAGTGAAACCAATATTTTCAAAACTGAGGAACATACTACATTCACAGAGTGTTAGGTAAAACCAAGGTTTTAACATTGATAGTATGTTAAAATAATTGAATAGCAGTCAAGTAAATGAGTGTCTGGCTTGATGTTCAAAACTGAAGAACACATTGCTTTCACAGACATTAGGTATTACCAGTGTTTTGACTCTGATTGTAAGTGAAAATAAGTACATAGCAATCAATGAAACCAGTATCCAGCATATGTTTCAATTAGGAAGAACATACTGCATTCACAGAGCATTAGGTAAAACCAGTTTTTGACATAGATTTTAAGGGAAAACAAGTGCATAGTAGTCAATGAAACTAGTATCTGGCTTAGTTTTCAAAAGTGAAGAACATACTGTATTCCCAGAGCATTAAGTAAATCTTGTTTTTTGACATTGATTGTAAGTGAAAACAAGTAAATAGCAGTGAGTGAAAATGTATCTGTCCTAGTTTTCAAAACTGAAGGACATACTGCATTCACAGAGCATTAGTTAAAACCAGTGTTTTGACATTTATTTTAAGTGCAATTGTTTAAAGCAGTCAATGAAACCAGTATCTGGCTTATTTTTCAAAACTGAAGAGCATATGGCAATCACAGAGGGCTTGATCAAGCCATGGTTATGACATTGGATGTAAGATAAAGCAAGTGCATAGCAGTCAATGAAATCAGTTTTTGGTTTAATTTTCAAAACTGAAGAACATACTGCATTCACAGAGCTTTATGCAAAACATGTGTTTTGACATTGTAAGTAAAAAAAAACTGTATAACAATCAATGAAACCAGTATGTGGTTTCATTTCAAAGCTGAAGAATATTCTGCATTTAAAGATTAAGGGTAAAACCAGTGTTTTGAAATTGTATGTGAAACAAGTGCACAGCAGTCAATAAAACCAGTATCTGGTTTAGTTTTCAAAACTGAAGAACATACTGTATTCCAAGAGCATTAGTTAAATCTAGTTTTTTGACATTGATTGTAAGTGAAAACAAGTGAATAGGAGTCAGTGAAACCAGTATCTATATTGCTTTTCAAAACTGAAGCTAATACGGCATTCACAGAGCATTCTGTAAAAGCAGTGTTTTGACATTGATTGTATGTGAAAACAAGTGCTTAGGAGTCAATTAAAGTAGTATCTGGCATTTGTCTCAAATATGAAGAACAAATATGAAGGCTGTTTCATCCATTTGCCCCATAGTATCTAAGCCCTCTGTCAACCAGAAGCAGAGTGGGCATCATGGTCCCAAAATCCTCAAGATTGAAGATTGTGCAAACATAAGGGGGGAATTCAACTATGGACCAAAGAAGATATATTATTCTAGTATTGGAGAATTTAACATTGATATAAATACATTCATGCCAGAGTTTCTGAGGCAAGGGAGAGTGAAGAATAGATATAACATTGAGCATTTTGGGGACATTGGAATTGATTTGCAAGATATTGCAGTGACAGATACAGGCCATTATACATTTTGCAAATGCTATAAAATTGTGTGGGGCAAAGTGTAAACTATACTGTAAACTATAGTCCATGTTTAGCAACAATGCTTCAATATATGTTCATTAATTTTAACAAATGTACCACACTAAAGGAAGATGTTGCTAAAGTGAGAAAGTGTGGGAGGGGATGGGGTGGGGCATATGGGAATCCCCTTTTTTGATATATCATTTATGTAATCCAAAGCTTCTTTAAAAATATAAAAATAAAAATAAAAATAAATTTTAAAAACCCACATATTTTATAATGAAACAAAAATAGTTTCCTGAAATGCCACTGAGAAATGCAAAAAATTTTGTGGTCCATAGGTTTATATGTCCTTGGAGGCAGATGTGTTTAGTGATTACCACTTTAGTTTAGCCGGAGACCTGTGTATCTCTAAATATATGACTCCTACTTCATTCAGCAAATTTTAGATTCATTCTCTCCCAGCTTTTTTCTCCTCCCTCTTTCCAAGGAAACCTGTAAATTATTCTGTTTGCTTTACATAATTTTTAAAGAGAAGAATGTATCTGCCTAAACCAAAACTTCCTTTTTCTTTTATCACCCTATTAAAGCAGAATATTTCAAACTATTCTAAAGCCCTTTTCTTTTGCTCTTCTAAAAATTATTTTCAAATGGCAAAGAAAATAAATGGATCTTTTAAAAAAAGGATTTACAAACTACATAAAAAAAGAAAAGACAGTTATATCTGCTCCCTCTAAATCTTACTTCTGTCCCCAGAGGGAAGCAGAAACAAACATTTTTTGATGCATTTTATATGTAATGTGTATGGGTTTGGAGATTGAACTCAAACTCGTATGTCTGGACCCTTGAAATGCCCTGCAATATCTGTTCTTGCCCATCTCATTTGCCTCAGAGAAAACACTTTTTGTCTTTTCTACTTTCTGCACCTTCCCACTTCCCCTGAAGCTCCAATCAAATCAACCTTTTTTAATCATTCAGGCACTGGTCTTTAGAGTCAGTAAACTGATTTACTATTCCTTCAGCTTTTAAGACTTTTACTTTGAAATCTGTACCAACTAATAGTCATCCCTCGAATTTCACCTTAAATGTCACTTCCTCAGGAAAGACCTTAGTGAACCCAGTTGCTGGGGTGGGGCATAATCCTACACGGGGTGGGGGGGAGCACAGACCCACCCACTCACACAATGAGACACAATATGATCCAAAGATATGGTTATTCCTCTTTTAATCACTTCCCTCCCCCCAGGCTTCTTAAAGTTCACTTAATGTTATCAAATGTTTCCGTTTGGGTGGATTTATATTAATGCTTTTCATCTTTCCTCTATGCTACATACGCATTGCAACCCTGTCTCACCAATCTGGTAAGGACAAGGGATCAATGAAGTTTGATAGGATTTAATGCATCCACCCTCACCCTGAAGAACTAACTTCTCTAAGTGCAGGGCTGATATGCTGAGTATATTTGCTTTAAATAGTTTTGTATTTTCACAATTTCCTGAAGTTGGTAATAATAAGGTTAGGCTCTTCATTAGTGCCAGAACCAATAATCTAGTCTTAACTTTTTTAAATTTTATTTTATTCTTATTTTTACTTTTGTGTTAATTTGGATTAGGGAGGAAAGTTTGACAAGCCTGTGTCTATGCTGCCATTTTCCCATAGTGACTTTACTTTCTAACATTCAAAATTAGTATAAGCAAAACTTTAAGAAGCTGATATTTAGCTATTCTTCTATAGCTTATGTGTTTTTCTTAGGTTATGAGTAGCAAGACAACACGTGAAAACAGAAAAACGTCATTGAGTAAGAAAGGAAATACAATTTTATTGAACATGTACTAGTTACTAGCTGCTACACTAGGTAATCACTTGCACTAATTAATTCTTTCAGCACTCTACATTATGAGATTAATATTCCCATTTTGATGTTAAAGAAATTAACCATAGAGAAGTCAAATCCATGAACCACAACCATGTAGCCAGGAAGTTGTAGAACTGGAATGGTTCCCCTTTAATTTCATGGTTTACCATTCCCCACCCCCACCCAATTTACCCGATCCTTCAATCACAGACTAAGTGAAGAAGCTCACTGCAGAGTTCTCCACTCCCTTACCCACTGGGAGGAGAACAGCGTGGTGGTGAAGCTGTGAAAACCACTCTGCAATGAGTACTGTTTGGCCTTACTTTCGCTTTCAATTTCCTCATAGGATAATAACAGTAAGACTCTGAAACGGTTGTAATTGGGAACTGAATGAACATTTGAGGCGCACAAGGCCCTGATCATGAAGAGAGCAGACTCCGGCCATTCTCAGGATCTCTCCACACCCTCCCCCTACAACCAGGAACATTGAGCATGCAGGGCCCCTAGCCCGCCCACCACTGCCTTGCTGTTGGAACTCGCGCACTAGGGTGCTTGGGGTCTTGGTTCCTGCGTTCCACGCGACTCAGGCTTCCACACAGCCTTGGGTCTAAAGGCCTGAGCCACCTGCTCCAGGTAAGGTAGGAGGCTGAGAGAAGGGACAAAGGAGGGTCTGGCTTAAGGCTTAGCTGAGGAGGATTCCTGAACGCATATTGTGTGCTATAGCCAGGGGTCACGGCTTGTCCACCACTAGGTCGCCTCATACTCTTGGAAAGGTCTAGTGAAAAGTAAAGGATTCCTGATCTCAGCTTAGACTTGTGGAATCAGAATGGAGATGGTGGGCCTCCGTTAAACAAACATTTTGATCTGAAAGAGTTTGGGCAGTGGCCAAAGCTGGGGATGGGGCACATTTAAGGGAGTGGAATAGTGGCCGCCCCGTATTGATAACCTACCAACTTACATTGTCTGCACTTTTTTGGCCAATTTAAACACTCATTTACCTTACAAGAATCTTACAGGTAGGAATTATTTTAACTACAAAGATGAGAAGTTTTAGGCTCAGCATGTTAAGAATCATTCAATGACGATGTGTGAAACTGAGTGCTGGGAAGCTAACATAAGTTCTATTTATTCATCAAATACTTTTTGAGCACACACTATATGCCCAGCACAAGAATGTGCATTAGGGATTCCATGATACACAAAACTAGAGAAAAGTTCCCACAAAGAAGCTTGCTGTTTAGTGGGGGAGTTATATAATCACTAAAAATAATTGTGCAATTGTAACTCTGGTATATGATATGATAGGAAGTTAGGGGATGTGGCTTGGGGCCAGATCTTGATGGAGCTTTCTTTAAAATTTATTTTTTAAATAGAGATTTTATAGGTTTACAGAATAATCATATAAGAAATACAGCATTCCCTAAACCCCCATTCATTGACACCTTGCAGTAGTGTGGTACATTTCTTACAATTAATGTAAGACTATTAAAATTGTACTATTAACTATATAGTCCATAGTTTACATGAGGTGTATTTTTTCCCTATATACCCCCTTATTTTTAACACCTTGCATTAGTGTGATACATTTGTTATAAGTCATGAAAGAACATTTTTATACTTGTACTATTAACTATAGTCCATCATTTACAATAGGGTTCACTGTGTGATATACTCCTATGTTTTATTTTTTAATATTTATTCTAGTAACATATTTACAAGCTAAAATTTCCCCTTTTAACCACATTCACATATATAATTCAGTGCTGTAAACTACATAGTATTTTTCTAGTATAACCACAATCCATTTAGAAAAATTTACAACCTAATGAAATAGCAATTCTGTACAAGTTAAACATTAATTCCCCATTCTCTACCCCCAGCCTATCCCCTGGTAACCTGTATTCTAGATTCCAATCCTATCACTTTGCTTATTTTAATTAGTGAATACCAGTGAGATCATGCAATATTTGTCTCTTTGTGTCTGGCTTATTTCACTCAGCATATTGTCATCAAGGGTCATCAATGCTGTCTCATATATCAGGACTTTATTTCTTTTTATGACTGAGTAATAATCCATTGTATGTATATTCCACATTTTGTTCATCCATTCATCAGTTGATGGACACTTGGGTTGCTTCCATCTGTTGGCAATTGTGAATCATGCTGTTATGAACATCAGTGTGCAAATAGCTGTTCATGTCCCTGCTTTGAATACTTTTGGCTATATACCTAGCAGAGGGATTGCTGGGTCATATGGTATTCTATACATAGCTTTTTGAGGAATTGCCTAACTATTCCACAGTGGCTGCATCATTTTTCATTCCCACTAACAATGAATGTTACTGTTTCTACGTAGCCTCTCCAGTACCTGTAATTTTTTTGTTTTTTTAATCTTTGCCATTCTAGTGGATGCGAAATGATATCTCATGTGGTAAATTTGCATTTGGATAATAGGAATTGATGTTGGACATCTTTTCATATGCTTTTTAGCCATTTGTATACCTGCCTAGGAGAAAAGTCTTTTGCCCATTTTAAAAATTGGGTTATTTTTCATTTTACTGTTGAATTGTAGGATTTCTTTATATATTCTGGATATTAAACCCTAATGGTAAGATGTTTTCACTTTCATGCTAAAGTCCTTTGATGCACAATAGTTTTTAAATTTGTTGAGGTCCCGTCTATCTTTTTTTTCTTTTGTTCTTTGTGCTTTGGGTATAAAGTCTAAGAAACCATTACCTGACACAAGATCCTAAAATGCTTACCTACATTTTATTCTTGGAGTTTTATAGCCCTGGTTCTTATATTTAGATCATTCATCCATTTTGAGTTAATTTTTGTATATGGTGTGAGATAGGTGTCCTCCTTTATTCTTTTACATATGGCTATACACTCTCCCAGCACCATTTGTTAGAGTCTATTCTTTCCTAATTGAATGGACTTGGCAACCTCATCAAAAATCAATTGACCATAAATGTGGGGGCCTATTTCTGAACTCTCAATGTGATTCCGCTGGTCTATATGTCGGTACCTGTGCCAGTACCATGCTGTTTTGACCACTGACTATTTCGTAATAAGCTTAAGCTTAGGTCAGGAAATGTGAGTTCTCTTGCTTTGTTCTTTTTTCAAGATGTTTTTGGCTCTTTGGGGCCCCTTACCCTTCCAAATAAATTTGATAATTGGCTTTTCCATTTCTACAAATTAGGATTTTGTAATTTTGATTGAGTTACACAGAATCTGTAAATCACTTTAGGTGGAACTGAAATTTCAATGATATTTAGTCTTCCAGTCCCTGAACATGGAACGTCCTTCCATTTATGTTGATCTTTGATTGCTTTTAGTAATGTTTTATAGTTTTCTATGTTCCAGTTCTTTTCATTCTCCATTAAATTTATTCACAGGTATTTGATTCTTTTAGTTGTTATTGTCAATAGAATTGTTTCTTGATTTGCTCCTCAGACTGTTCACTATTAATATATAGAAACATTACTTATTTTTGCATGTCGTTCTTGCACCCCATCACATTGCTGAATTCATTTATTAGCTGTAGAAGTTTTGTTGTAGATTTTTTTGGGACTTTATATGTGCAATCATGTTATCTATAAATAGTGATGATTGTACATCTTCCTTTCCAACTTGTATGCCTGTTATATTCCTTTTCTTGCCTGACTGCTCTGGCTAGAACTTGCAGCACAATGTTGAATAATGGTGGTGACAGTGGGTATCCATGTATTGTTCCATATTTTAGAGGGAAACCTTTATTATTTCACCGTTGAATACAATGCTAGTATAGGTTTTTCATTTATTGCATTTATCATGTTGAGAAGCTTCCTTCTATTCTTATTTTTTGAAGTGTTTTTATCAAGAAAGTATGCTGAATTTTGTCAAATGCCTTTTCTGCATCAATTGAGGTGATCAAATGATTTTCCCCCTTCATTTTTTTAATGTGGTGTATTAAATTGGTTTTCTTATGTTGAACCACTCTTTCTGAAGAGTCAGTAGTAATGTTTCCCCTCTCATTTCTGATTTTATTTGTATGCATCTTCCTTCTTTTTTTCTTTGTCAACCTAGCTAAGTAATGTCAATTTTATTGATCTTGAAAAACCAACTTTTGGTTTTGTTGATTCACTCTACTGTTTTTTCTTTTGCTTTGTTTTGAATTCTACTTATTTCTGTTCTAATCTTTGTTATTTCTTACCTTCTGCTTGCTTTGGGATTAGTTTGCTTTCTTTTTCCAGTTCCTCTGGCTATGTAGTTAGGACATTGATTTTAGCTCTTTCTTCTCTTTTAATGTAAGCATTGAAGGCTATAAATTTCCCTCTCAGCGCTGCGTTCCCTGCATCCCAAAGGTTTCAATATGTTGTGTTCTCATTTTCATTCATCTTGAGATATTTACTAATTTCTCCTGCAATTTCTTCTTTGATCAGTGGATTATTTAAAAGTGTGTTATTTAATCTCTATGTTTGTGAATTTTCCCTTTTTCTTCCTGTTGTTAATTTTCAGCTTCATTCCATTATGGTCAGAGAAGATGCTTTGTATAATTTCAGTCTTTTTTAAGCTTATTGAGACTTTTTTTTGTGACCCAAGATGTGATCTATCCTGGAGAATGATCCATGTACACTTGAGAAGAATGTATCTCCTGCTGTTTTGTGGTTCAGTGTTCTATATATGTTTGTTATGTCTTTTTTATTTTCTGTTTCCCCTCTTTAGGTTGTCTTGTCTCACTTTACTGCTTTATATTTTACATGTCCATTATCAGGAAATATGTTTTTTTCTTGTTTAATTGTATTACAACTCTTACAAGAACTAAAGATACTGAAGACACAGTACTATTGGGTTTTGCATTTACCCTTTTAGTTACCTTTAATGAAGATCTTCATTTCTTCACACTACTCCAAGTTACTCTCTCCTGTCTTTTCCTTTCAACCTGCAGAACTCACTTTAGTAATCTTTGTAGAGCAGGTCTCTGTTGACAAACTCTTGGTTTTTGTTTATCTCTGAATATTGCACATTTTCCCTTATTTTTAAAGAAATATATTCTTATTAGAGAAGTTTTGAACTTACAATACAATCATACACTTGTGCAAAATTCCCAAATAACACTCCTTCACCAAGACACTACATACACCATGTAGGAATATTTGTTACAGATTATGAGATATCATCCAACTATTACCGCCAACCATGGCCCATAGTGTACATTTGCCACACTTTTTCCAATAAAGGCCATCATCCACACAGTACATCTTTGGCATAAAAGTATGAATATTACAGTATTTCTGTTAACCACATTCCGTAGGTCATACCAGTTGTGTTTTTCCCATTCTTCTCCACATTCCCACCATCCTGCAATAGTGACGTACATCTGCTTTAGCTCACAGAAGGATACTCTTGCATGTGTACCATCAACCTCAATTTTCATCCACCTCTTGGTTCACTATGTTATTCAGACCCTAGATTATTCTCTAGCTTTCTTTTAATTGACAGTTACATCCCCAGACCACCCCTTTCAGCCACAATCCCATTCATAAACCAGCTGCTACTCACTAAAATGTGTTACCATCAACTCTATCTATTTACGTTTATAGTCAAGTTAATTAAAACATATATACATTAAGCAACAGCAGGCCTTCTCAGCCTTCCTCCCGTCCCCTAATAACCAACACTCTATGTTCTTACTCCATGCATTTATTCTTCATATTTAGTTCATATTAATGAGACCATACAATATCTGCCCTTTTGTTTCTGGCTTACCTCACATAGCATGATGTCTTCAAGATTCATCCATGTTATCATGTGTGTCCCAATTTCATTATTTCTTACTGCAGCACAGTATTCCTTCATATGTATATACCACATTTTGCTTATCCAGTCATTGGTTGAATGGACACTTGGGTTGTTTCTATCTTTTGGCAATTGTTAATAATGCTGTTGTTGTGAACATTTTTGTGTAGATGTCTGTTTGTGTCACAATTTTCAGTTATTCTGGATATATTCCTACCAGAGGAATTGCTAGATTTTAGGGAAGTTCTATATTTAGCTTCCTAAGGAACAGCCAAACTGTCTTCCACAAAGGGTGGACCATTTTACAATCCCACCAACAGTGAATTTTTCCATATTCAGTCCAGCACTTATTGTTGTCTGTTTTTTTATTAATGGCAATTCTATGCAGTATGAGATGATGCCTCCTTGTCATTTTGATATGCATTTCCTTAATAGCTAATTATATGGAACATTTTTTCATGTGATTTTTGGCCATTTGTATTTCTTCTTTGAAGAAATGTTTAAGTCTTTTGCCCATTTTTAAATTGGATTGCCTGCTCTTTTATTGTTGTGTTGTATGACCATTAGAGTGGAAATCAAGCCCATATCAGATATGTGGTTTCCCCACATTTTCTCCCATTTTTAGTGGCTGCCTTTTTACCGTCTTGATAAAGCTCTTTGAATCACAGAAGTGTTTAAATTTGAGGAGGTTCCATTTATCCATGTTTTATTTCATGGCTTGTGCTTTTGGCATGAGATTTAAGAATCCACCACCTACCACCGGGTCTTGAAGATGTTTTTCTACATTTTCTTCTGAGAGCTTTATGGTTCTTGCATTTATATTTAGGACTTTGATCCATTTTGAGTTAATTTTCATATAAGGTGTGAGATAGGGGTCCTCTTTGTTTCTTTTGGCTATGGATATGCAGTTCTCCCAGCACCATTTATTGAATAGACTGTTCTTCCTCAACTGGGTGTGTTTGACAGGCTTGTCAAAAATCGCTTGACCATAACATTGAGGGTCTGTTTCTGAAACCATGATTTTGTTTTTATTTGCCTATGTGTCTATCTTGATGCCAGTACCATGCTGTTTTTACCACTGTAGCTAGGTAATATGATTTAAAGTCCGGAAGCGAGAGTCTTCCAACTTCGCTTATCATTTTTTAAGAAGTTTCTGGCTATTCAGGTCCCCTTTCCCTTCCAAATAAATTTGATAGTTATGGTTTCCATTTGTTTAAAATACTGCTGGTGGAATTTTTATGGGATTGTGTTGAATCTGTATATCAATTTGAGTAGAAATTACATCTTAATGATATTTAGTCTTCTAGTCCATGAGCACGGAAATGTTCTTCCTATTATTTAGGTCTTTTTAAAAGTTCTTTTAACAATGCATTGTGGTTTTCTGAATACAAGTGCTTTACACCTTTGGTTAAGTTTATTCCTAAATATTTGATTCTTGTAGTTGCTATTGTAAATGGAATTTTTTTCTTGACTTCCTGCTCAGATTGAGCATTACTAGTGTATAAACCACCACTGAATTTTTTAAAGAATAAATTTTATTGATACATATTAATAGAGAATACAATTCATCCAAAGTATACACTCAATGGTATTTGGTATAATCACATAGTTTTGCATTCATCACTTCAAATATTATTAGAACATTTTCATTATTTCAATGATAATAATAATAATAATTAAACACAAAACAGAACAAACAAGAAAATTCTTCACCTCTCAATCTCTCACTGTTTCCCCTGCTGTACATAGCTGCTATTTCTGGCTATTTTTGCACCATTATTTATTTATTAAGCAATTTTACTGAGATATTCACAAGCTATATGATCTATCTAATGTGTATAATCAACAGCTTTTAGTATAATCACAATTTATGCATTTATCATCACAAAAAGTTTTAGATTTTATTACTCCAAAAAGAATAACTCCACACCCCTTAGCTTGCTTTCCCTAACCTTACATAATCACTAATCAAATTTCATCTTTATAAATTGATTTATATTCACATTTTATATAAATGGAATCATACAATGTTACACAATATATTTAGTCATAGTGATGCAATCATACAGTATTTCTCCTTTTATGTCTGACTTGCTTCACTCAACATAATGTCCTCCAGGTTCATCCATGTTGTCATATGGTTTCCAACTTCATTTCTTCTTAACCGCTGTATAATATTCAATCATGTGAATACACCATGTTTGTTTATTCATTCATTGGTTGATGGACACCTGAGTTGTTCCAACTTTAGGCAATTGTGAATAATACTGCTAAGAATGTAGGTATACAGCTGTCTATTTGTGCCACTGCTCTCAGTTCTTCTGAGTATATACCCAGTAGTGGTATTGCAGGGTCACGTGGCAAATATATATTTAACTCCTTTAGGAACTGCCAAACAATCCTCCACAGTGTTCTTGCCAAGAGCGAATAAGTGTTCCTATCTCTCCACATCCTCTCCAAACACTTGTAGTTCTCTGTGTTTTTAATAGTGGCCATTTTGTAAAGTGTGAAATGATATCTGTGGCCATTTGGCAATTTGATGTAATTATAAATTCCAAAAATATAATTGGATCATACTTTTAAACTGATCAGTTAATCTGGGCATGATTGAGGTATGATTGGGGCTTTGACTGGGCCACATCTGTAAGGCAGTGAGCCCCACCCCTTGGTGGGTGGGGAATCAAATATAAAAGGCATGGCAAGAATAGAGTTGAAGCAGTTTTTGAGAAGCAGTTTTGATGTTGGAAAGAAGGCCCCAGGAGAAGAGAAGTGAGCTGTTAGCCTGATTGTCTACAGCTGACTTTGTGGAGGAAACAGGCACTAAGCCCGGAGAGAAACACAGCCCCGGGAAGAGAAGAACCCAAGAAACCTGAACCCTGGCAAACATCGGCAGCTGTCTTACTCTAACATGTGGCAATGGACTGTAGTGAGAAAAGAAATTTAATGCTTTATGGCCTGGTATCTGTGGACTTCTACCCCAAATAAATACCCTTTATAAAGACCAACCCATTTTTGGTATTTCACATTAGCACCCCTTTGGCTGACTAATACAGAATTTGGTACTGGGAGTGGGGTAGTGCTTTTGCATATACCAAAATGTTGGAATGGTTTTATAAATGGATAAGGGGTATTTTCTTGAGGAATTGTGAAATGCGTGATGGAAAAGGCCTAGATCACTTTGAAGAGACTGTTGATAGTAACACAGGCGCTAAAGAGACTTTCTATGATGCCTGAGAAGTAAATGATGAAACTATTATTGGAAACTGGAGGAGAGGCGATCCATGTTTTAAAGTTGCAGAGAACTTAGCAAGATTAGCTCCTGGTGTTATATGGAAGACAGAATTTGAAGATGGCGAACCAGAGCATTTAGCTCAAAAACTCTTCAAGGTAAACTCGGAGAATGTGGCTTGGCCTCTCTTTGCAGCTTACAGCAAAATACTAGATGAGTAAAATACACTAAGGACTGAACTTTTGGGCACAAAGAAAAGAGAAGCTGATTCAGGAACTTCCAAGGTTCTGGAAATCAGATTCTCAGATGAAAATGCTCTATTTGAAGACTTTACTAAACTTGGAACTTGTAAATCAGAATTGAAGATGCAGTTATTTTGGAAAGACTTATGGAAAGTCTTACTATCTGATGGCCTGTACCCCTGCTTGCTGCACGGTAAACCAACAAAGTTTTTGAGAGAGCTGTATGAACAAAACCACTGTCAGCTTGGACAAAAGAGGACATGGAAAGGAGAGACTGAAGGAAAAACAGCTTTAAGAAGAAAACCATGGAAGCAGAGATCTGGAATTAAGACATCTCCTTGGGCCAAGAGAGGAGTCCCACCCATATGTACAGAAAGGGTGAGTTTTCCCCAGCAGTTGAAGAGGGTATATGTCCCCACCCGATGTTCTGGGAGAGTTTTGCCATCACAGGGTGCAGGGAGTGTGGAGCACATTCCTCAAAAATTAGGGAGGTTAAGGTCAACACCCCATAGGTCTGAGAGTGGTGTACCTGTTCCCCATGGATTAGAGAAGGTCAGGTGGTCAACCCATTGCTCTGAGAGGGTTGAACCTGTATGCCAAAGGTTAGGGAAGGCCAGGTGGTCAATTCGTTGCTCTGAGAGGGTTGAATCTGTATGCCAAAGGTTACGGGGAATGTTGTCTTCACCTCACTGTACTAGGGGGGCTAAGACTCTAACCCAAA
>JAQZBX010065186.1:0-16354 GCA_029593785.1 Cabassous unicinctus | reverse complement strand
AATCTCCCTGATTGATGCAGATGTAATCAGCCATCCACACAGTAAACTCACTGGTGATTGAAGTCCATAAATGCTCTTGTATTACAATTAGCCCAGTGGTGTTGGAACAAACATCTGGACACAATTACCTGGCCGAGTTGACACATTAGCCAAACCATTACATTCTCCATCCTCTTCCTGTGAAATGCCAACTATCTTAGTAGCATCATTTACCATCTGTATGCTGAGGATTTCAAAATGTATGTCCCTAAGATGTGTCTCCCCAGCTCTGGTTTCATATATCACATCAGTTACAGTCCAGTTAATAAAACAGAAACCATGTTAGGCATTTTAAAAAGAGAGGATTTAGTATAGAAAATCATTCCAGTTGTTGAAGGCTGGAGGAGTAAATATGGAAAGGTGTGGAAACCCAGAGATTAATAAATGCACCAAGCAGCTATCACCTTGAGCACTAGGAGAATAAAAAGGACGCATAGTCATACTAGAACTGTGGTTGTTTGAAGCTCTATGTACCCCCAGAAAAGTATGTTCTTAAAGTTAATCCTTTCCTGTTGGTGTGGACCCATTGTAAGTAGGATCTTTTGGTGAGTAGGATCTTAAGTTAAGATATAACTCACTTCATTCTGGTTGGTTTTAATCCTCTTATTGGAATCCTTTATAAGAGAATGAAATTCAGAGAGAGAAAGAAAGCCATGGAAGCAAGAAGCTGAAAGCAACAAAACCTGGGAGAGAATGGAGAGACCAGCAGATGCTGCCATGTTCCTTGCCATGTGACTGAGGAGTCCAGGCTTGCTGGCAGTTGGTTTTCTGGAAGAAAGCATCACCTGCTGATGCCTTGATTTGGACACTTTTCTCAGCCTCAAAACTGTAAGCTTGTAAGTTAATAACACATTTCGTGACATCTGCTTTGAGCAGCTTAGCAAACCAATACAAGATCTAAGAGGAGGCTGCCCCTGCTTCTTTGATCTTGTAGAGGAGCCACAGCCTCCCAGTTGGGCCTGTGGAGGAGATCCTTTGTGACTGGAGCTGGATCAGGAGAGGGGGGGTCACTACCCAAGGAAGGGATGAATCCACTTTCAAAGACCATGAGGGAAGAAGGAGGAAAGAGAGAGAGGAAGTATAAAAAGTATAAAAAGGCATGTTATTTACTACTACGTTCAGAACCCACCAGTGCCTCCTGTTGGAGGAACATAACAAGAAGCTAGTTTGGCAAAGAAGTCTTGGAAATGTAGTTCTCATACTGCCAGTCTCAGGTAAATAGAGCAGGGTATATAAATGTGGGTGAGACATTGGAACTTGCTGTCCATCTCCTTTTCTCCCTTTTGTTCCTCCTCCATGCAATCTATCTTGCTTCCAGCTGCCAGAAAAATATACATTATTTTCATCATGGGCCATTGTACCTTGTATTGTAAAACAACTTAAGACTTACAAAGCTTATAAAATTCATTTTTCCCATTTGCTTTTCAAAATTGAGAGATCAAAAGATCAGCTATTATATTCTCTGCTTTATAAATGAGGAACTGGGAGTTCAGGAAAGTAAAATGATTGCCCAGAGTCACGTAAGTTGTACATTACTGAGCCTGGTGTCCATTGGTGATGTTCTGGCCCTAATTCACAGCTTTTGTTCATTCACCATACCATGCTACTTTACCTCACCCCGACTCAAAACCTTCAGTGACATTACATTATGCTTTGTAGCATAGCATTCAAAGTTTTGCATAAGCTCTCTCATCTTTTTGGTTTTATCCTTCACAATTTCCTAAATTAAATTATGCTGCAATATTATTAGACTACCTGATATTCTCCCCTTTTCCCACTTCTTCACCTTTGCCTATTTCATGCTATCTTAGAATTTCCTCTTCGTTATCCCCTTTGGGTCTGAGCCCAAATAGTACTTGCACCTGCAAATCTTCTCCTAATTCCTGCTGGTTAGAATGGTTTATCTCATCTCTGAATTCCTACCACACTCTTTTCCTTTAGTTTTATATTATTTTCTTATACTTGAATATATTATCTTTGCAACATTTGTAGCATGTATCCTTAAAGCTATTCTTTTTATTCACAAACCATTTCTCCTTTTCTTTTCTATCTATTCTTTATTTTACAAATATGATTTTATATTCTTTTATTATTAATTGTATCTCTTACACTATGTAAACAACTAAGAGCTAAGTGGTCAAATACAATATTTATGTCTTTTAACCATATGTTCATGGTAATGTTAGCATTTAGAATCTTAACGTAGATTATAATTTATTTTGGGCCCATGAACTAAATAGTTGTAATAAGAAGTGTGGGAGGATCCCAACATTCAGGTCACCTGGAGTGCAGCCCTACATTTATCACTAAGTCACTGTATGATCTTGTTTATATTTCATGAATTGCCATAAACTCATCTACAAAATGAGACTACTATTACTTTTCCTACCAACCTCACAGAACTATTCTGAAAAACAAAAACTTAATATGTAAAAAGTCTCTGAAAATTTGAATATACTGTAAAAATATAATACATTATTAGGTAATTATTTTCCATTTAGTAGCTGAAGAGATCTTTCCATATTTAAAATAGCACTGCTGATTTTCACTATTCATGTAAATATTAAATAGGCATTTAGCCCGGCATCTGACCCATTGTCCTCACTCAATAAATGTTAACCATTGCATTAGACTTCTTTCTGTTGCAAGTGAAAGAAACTCACCTCAAATTAATTTAAGGCCAGAAGGGATTGCAATGGGTCATAGAGTTGAGAAGTAACTTGGTTTAGCTCATTGGAATCAAAGGCAAAGGGTCAGGTAGCCAAGATTTAGGAAGTAGAACTGGGACTTGATTTCTTCAGGCTATAGTCATTAATTCTCATTCTCAATTTTCCTTCTCCCTATCTCTCTCCTCATCTTTGCTCTCTCCCTCTTCCTCCCTCATTCCTTCCCTTATTCCTTTTACTCTCCTCTCTACCCCATTTTTGTTTGGCTTCATGTTGCAGACTGAACATGAATCTCTCTACATATGTCAAGAAAGATGGCACCTGGCAGCCACGTACTCATATTCTTTCAGCTAGCAAATTTGGTGGAAAAATAGCGATTATATTGACAAATTATTATATCAAGATATATCCATATTTTAATCCACTGTTAAGGACTTGCTGATGATTGAAACAACTTATGTTGCTATAGGAATGGTGTACTATGGGTCAGCCAACTCTGGGTTAAATGCCCATTCTTATGGTGAGGAGGTGAGGTGATGGATTGGGGAAGCCTGATTTTCAGAATGAAGGATGCCAATCAGGAAAAACTTCATACGCCCACACAGTTTTATTATTGTTATAGTCTATGGAAAAAATAAGGAGCATTTGTAGAGTATTATAAATAGATATCACAATTGTTATATATTGATTAATTCCTATCTATAATTGAGATATGCTGAACATGTGTTTATTGCTTCACATCTTCTGCACTCATTCTTTCTCATCTTTACATTGATTTCTGGGGCTTTGCATATTACTCAGGCAGAATTGATTGTATTTTAGAAACCACAACCTGAAATGAGCTAAAATATGTTTTACAGGTCTTTTATTTATGCATCTTCATATAAAACAATCTCTGTCCCTCTATTTTCCTGATTAAAATTAATCCACCAGAAAAAAAAATATTTTTTAATTGATATATTTTAATTGTGTCAAAACAGTAGAAAGTTTATTAACAGATTGTAAAATCTTTATGCCTTTAATTGCTGAATCCAAACCTTATTTTTATTTACTACAAATAAAAATTTTGTCTACTTTCATTCTTTTGGGAAGATAGTAAGTAAAGAGATTTTTTTTTTGCTTGTTTATTTATTTATTTATTTTTGTCTCTGAATGTACTTTGTTTTAATTCTGTGTAGTTTTCTATCATAAGTCATTTAGATCATATTCCCTTAAATGTCGGCTTTCATTTTCAGTCATGGCAAACAAAGGAACAGGCCTTATCTGCTTTAAATTTGAAAGTACTTTTATGGTCATGTCAACATCCCATTAGTTTATTAGATGGCATGGTTATGAGTTTGAAATTCTCTTTTCATGGCTTTCATTTTCCAAAACTCTTGCTGTGACATAGCTTTATTCTTTTGTTGATTTCATTTACTGCTTCAAGGAATTTATTCAGCTGTGAATTAAAGACAAAGTCTGGGGAAGTGGGTGTGGCTCAATCGATAGAGCTCCCATTTACCATATGGGAGGCCCCAGTTCGCTTCCCGGGGCTCCTTGTGAGGGCGGGCTGATGCAGCAAGACCTCACAGCAAGGGGGACATAAGCAGACACAGAAAAAACACGCAGCAAATGGACAAAGCGGACACAAGTAGCAAGGGGGGATAAATAGATAAATAAATAAATCTTTAAAAAAAATAAAATAAATAAAATAAAGGCAAAGTCTGATATTACTAAGTAGCATCCCAAAGCTGGAATAAGTATGACTAGTGTTAAATTTCTAAATGAAAAGAACAATGGCACTTTAGGTATTTCTACCTTTTTTGGCCAATGGTCCAAAGTGAGAGGGGATTGTTAGGTTAAAAGTGTCCAAGCCAGTGGAGAGTTTTACATTTGGAACAAGGGAATTGCTTAAATGTTGATTCATGTAAGATTTTGCATAAAGTTGAAGAGTGCATTTTGTATAGGGACAGGATTCTTAATTCCACTTTCCAGCAAATGAAGTTTTCTTGAAGTCATAGTGTTGATAAGATTTGTGTTTTCTTCTCTACCATCCTGTCTGTTAGAAATTTCCAGGGAGTCTGGATCCCACTGGGTGGCTATGAAAAATTTGTCAGATTAGTTAGAGTGTTCAGTAATATAATGACATTAGTTAACTACATTGCTGCCTTAATGAGGGCATATGACACTGGGTTTTTTAATGATTGCCTAAAGATTTTAGAGATATGGAGATTTTCAACAACTGAAAACTAATAAATGCATTTAAAAATATTTTCTGAACAATTATGTAACATCTTTGTTGTATGAATTTCTTATAACATCTTTCTGAGCAGTCAACACTATTAGGCTTCTATGATAATAAATGTTCTTTGCGCAAGGTCATGATTCAAAATGATGAAGACAGAATGTGTAACTTGCTTTTCTCTCAGTCTCCTAGTCCCTTTAGCTGCCATTGCTGAGTTCAGGTTTTCCCCTCCAAATTCAGCCACACTTCAGATTCTTCATCCAGTCTTTTCCCCAGTTAGATAAATTTTAAGGAATTTCTGCCATTAGTTCATCAGTGAACCGGACTGTTGCTGCCTCTTCTTTAACCTTAAACTGATTTTTCATCATTCCTTAGGCCAAAGTGCCAAGTGTATACTCTGGTGTCAGTTCATGAGTACCTGTATTATTCCAATATGCCTAAATTCACAATTTGGCTCCTTACCCGTTCTCCTAATTTGTCAAAAACTGGGACCTTGACTGCCACGTGAGTTGCTACAGTCCATGTGATTACAATCTTGATTCATACTGTGTCGACATCCTGATCCTGTCACTTCTGCCAGGTTATCTGCTTACTGTCTACCACTGGCTCTAATGATGTTCTGTTCTTCCTTCCTGAAGAGACATGAGCCTGGATACTGCTGGCCTCTGTGCTGCTGACCACCTGGAATTACTTGCACTTCCTATTGCTGAGGCCCACTCTGATCACCGGTCCTACATTAATGGTCTTTGAACTCCAGTTATAACTAATCAGACATGTTCAAATGGCAGCTGTGCTTTTGAGTTGACAACAGTGGCCTAGCAGTTATTCAATAATTTTAACTCTTGCTTTTACTCCTTTTACTCTTAGTTGTATTTTTTCCCCAATTTTGGAAGCTTGCCATTTTATACAAAGATGGAGAAACACTAAACAAGAGATAAACTATAGTCCTGTTTTTCCTGAAACATCCTCATCTTCTCCCATTAGTGGTAAGGGATTTCCCAGATGACTTTGATAACATGAATGATGGTTTACACTTGTATAGCCCATTGTGTGCCAGACAGTGTTCTAAGTACTTTGCAGGTGTTAATGCCTGTAGTGAATTATAGAACCTGCCATTATCAGGCAGGTTCAAATGTTATTAGGCAATTCCACATTATAAACCCAGTAGGAAATTCAAGAGCTCAAGTTCCTTAGATTTCATTGTTTTGCATAGGTTAAGCCTCTCCTCATATTTCTATAACTCCAACATTCAACATTAGGACAAAAGGCAAATTCCACAAAAATATGTATATTAAACAAATGTGAAGTAACAGTATATAGCTCTACTTACACCACAAGTACAAAGGCAAAAGTAAATCATTCAAAGATAAAAGGGGGTGTTCTTAAGGATAATGATGGGTTTTAAAAAACACAAAACAAAACAGAGAACAATAGGAAATTAGAAAGTTGTAAAACATGACTATTCTAAACAGGGTAGAAAAAGGGGGTCATCTAATGATATATTTATGCTACTCTTAAATATTACATTGATCACATCTCATTCTAATTTATTTTTTTCATTAATATTTTCAAAATATTTTGAATGAATGTGTACTAATGATTCTCCTAAATATTAGTAATGAGTGTAAGAAATATATTAGGCACATTTATAACAAGCCCATATTTTAGTCAGGTTTTCCAGGGAAAGAGAAGTGACAGGAGATGTGTGTGTATCTCTCTCTCTCTCTCTTCACACAAACACACATATATATGTAAATATTATGAGATTTATTATAGGAATTAACTCACAAGAACATGGGGATTGGCAAGTCTGCATTGCGCAGGGCAGGCCACAAGTTGGAAATGCAAATAAAGTTTCAGTGAATTCTCCAGGAGAAACTGGATGGCTGAAGTAGAGTTAGAAATTCTTCTTTCTGACTGCTGAAAGCATCAGTTCTCCCTGTAAGGTCTTCAATTGGTTGACTGAGTCTTCTTTCATTGCTGAAGGCAAGCTAATTTCCTTTGTTGTTTGTAGATGTAATCAGCCATAGATGGAATCACCTGATTTAAATCCATGAAATGTTCTCACTGTAGTAATCACACCAGTCCTTGTATGGCCAAACAACTGGACACCATAACCTAACCAAGTTGACTCATGAACTTAACCATCACACCCAGCCTTATGGAATCTAGAGTATGGTGGATGATATGGACAAGGAAACAAGAAGTTATAGCACAGAGTAACAAATGCTATAACACAAGTCGGATTTTGAATTCATAGCATCCTGGGTTCAAATCCCAACTCCACATGCTAGTTGGTATCCTTGGCAAATTATTTACTCCCTATTAATTTTTGAGTCTTTATCTATAAAATGGGAATAATTGTACCTGGCATGGGATTATGTAGATTCATGAGAAGTCCCAGGCAAATATACTCTAATAAATACTTTACTAATATCTCCTATTTGTCTGACACTTAGGAAAGGGAGATCAGATAAGAATCAATGTCACACAGTCTCTTGCATGGAATTAACATCTTAAAGCCTCTGGAAAATAATAGACTTCTTGTAAATATTTTATGGCAAAACTTCACCCATAGAAAGAACTACAAGAGCAGGAAAGGGAGTAGAGAAGATGAGAGATCAGTTTTTAGCATTGAGCCGGAGGCTTCTCTGTATAATCCACTAAAATGTCCATTAGGCTGTTGGATATAGGGATTGGGTTGTATGGGATATATAGGATTTAAGAAATTGGAGTGGAAATTATCAACATATTCAGAGTAATTAAAATTAAGGGAGTGGATGAGATCACCCTAAAAGTATGTTGAAAGAGATAAGAGGACCTAAAACATAAAAGAACCCTGAAGACCACTAACATTTAAAGTATGTGACAGGAGGAGGAACACGTAAATGAGACTGAGAAAGAATATCTAAGAGGTATAATAAGCCAGGAGGGTACAATATCAAAAGCCATAGGAAGGGGGAGTGGATGTGGCTCAAGCAGTTGGGTACCCACCTCCCACATGGGAGCTCCTGGGTTTGGTTCCCGGGGTCTCCTAAAGAACACAAGCTGATGCAACGAACTGATGCAATGAGCAGACACAATGTGCAGGGAATGAAAGTGGCTTAAGCAGTTGGGCACTTGCCTCCCACATGAGAGGTCCCAGATTTGGTTCCTGGTGCCTCGAAAGGAAGACGAGCATGCAACAAGCAAACAAAATGAACAAACAATGAGCAGACACAATGAGCAAAACATAATGAGCAGACACAGTGAGCAGACAACAAGCTGAAGCAATAAGCAGACAGAAGAAGGAGCCATCTTGGGAGGGGGAGATTAATAAAAAAAAAACATAGGAAGTTCGTGCTCCACAGCAGTAAGTGGACCTCAATACATGCAGCAGAAGCTTAAATAATTTAAAAACTGAAACAGGGATGCTGGATTTAGTGAACCTGGTATGAGCAGTTTCATTTGAATGGTGGGGACAGAAATCAGTTTGCAGAAGTTTGAGAGTGGAGTGGGTGATGCAAAAGTAGAGAAAATGTGAGCCTAAAAACTGTTTCAGTGTGGCTCCAAGTAGGTAACTCTCAACCTCTGTAATAGGAAGGATTGATTGGAGGGATATACATTCATATTTAGATTTGGTATCAAAATCTAAATCTCAGACTTCAGTGCTGAGGAAGTCTGGTGTGAAAGGTTTTAATTTCTCTGTGAAATAAATATTAAGGTCAACTCTTGAGAGTAAGAGGAAAATGAAAAAGAAAGCTGATGATAGAAATAGAAAGCTGTGTGGGGAAGAGGTTTCAGTAGAAGTGGGAGATGATGAAGATTTGACTAATGTTTGTGGTGGCATACTATGAACATTTAAGATATCCCTAGCTCTATGTTTGCTCAACCTGAGCCCCAGATGTTACTGAAATACCTAAGACTGGATAGGTCTGAGAAAAATGACCCATCCATCCATCTATTCATTCTAAACCTGACCAGACATCTTTCCATTAATCAAACTCCTCCCAGAAACTCATCAGGGACCTTTCATCGGACTTTCATCGGAGCCCCTGGTTTGCAGCCTGCCTGCAGAACCTGGACTTGTGCATCCCAACGGTCCTGTGAAAGACTCTTTTAAAATCTCATATTATTGATAGATATCTCCTGTTGATTCTGTTTCCCGAGAGAACTCTGACTAATACAGTTTGGTACTAGGAGTGGTTCTTGAGGAACAGAGTCTCAAACATGGGATGTCTAAGGTGGTTCTGGGAGTTTTGCAATTGGCTCTTTACCCTAATTGGACTCAGGAATACTAATGACTCCCTTTCCAATAATGAAGAGGTAGCTAACAGTCCATGGGATAAGCTGGAAATAGAGATACGCAAAATAGCATCACTGGATTCCCCTACTTCCATGCTTATAAGAAGCAAGGATCTGGGTGAGAGTGTTTTCAACACCTTAAAAGAATTTTGTGGAGTCAAAAAGTATAATGATGTTGGCTGGCTCCTCCTAGATACTCTGGATACAGTTACAAAAGAAAGAGATGAGCTAAAGTCTTCAAATTTGAAACTTAAATGCAGCATGAATGATATGAATGATTTTACGTGTGCCTTGAAAGAAAATCTTGTCTCCTGTAGCCACAGACTTGAGATATCTGAGAATCAAACCCAGACTCTCATTTTATGAGTAGCAGAATTACAGAGGAAACTAAAATCTCAACCTCGCAGGGTTTCTGCAGTTAAAGTGAAGGCATTCATTGGAAAGGAGTAGAACCCCAAGGATTGGGATGGAGACACATGGGATGATGATAATATTGGTGGGGATATTGGAACCCTAAATTCTGCTGAAACTTTACCAGATAAACCTGCCATGGCCTGCCCTGTGGAGACCACACCTTGTCAAACTTTTATCATCCAGCCTCCAGCCTGCCCCAGGGAGTCCGGACTTTCGTCCAGCCCTGAGGTGGATACCAGCCAAATGGAAGCCTGCACTGCCCAGCCTCTGGACTGCCCCAGGGAGTCTGGACCTCCTCCCAGCCCTGAAGCAGGTACCAGCCAAACTCCAGCATGCACTGCCAGTCTGCCCTGAGGAATCTGTCTTCTAAACCCTGCCTGAAGAGATTAATCCTGTCTCACCAGAAAAAAATGCAAAGGAATGCCCTGAGGTCAGTAGCCTGCAAGACATCTCTAATCCTTCTCCTTACCCAAACCTCCCACCCCTCTTGTATTTGATACCAATTACTAGACTAAAATCACAACAAGCCCCCAAAGGTGAAATACAAAGTGTGACCCATGAGGAAGTATGCTATACTCTAAAAGAACTGCATGAGTTTTCCAACTTATATAGACAGAAACCAGGGGAATATGTGTGGGAATGGATACTAAGAGTATGGGATAATGGTGGAAGTAATATAAAGTTGGATCAAGCTAAATTTATTGATATGGGCCCACTAAGCAGAAGTTCTGGATTCAGCACCATAGCTCGAGAGGCTAGAAAGGGCTCTAACAGTTTGTTTGGGTGGCTGACTGAAGCATAGACACAACGATGGCCTAGCATGTCTGATGTTGAAATGCCCGATTTGCCCTGGTATACAGTAGACAAGGGGATTCAAAAGGTTAGAGAGATTGGAATGCTAGAATGGATTTGCCATTTGAGACCTGCCCACCCACCCCAGGAATGTCCAGAGAACACACCTTTAACCAGGACTGTGAGGGATAAATTTGTAAGACTAACTCCATCTTCTCTGAAAAACTCTGTGGTTGCTCTTCTTCACAGTCCAGAGATAATTGTAGGTGGGCTGTTATGGAATTGGAATCCTTAAAAATTATGGGGATGATCAGAGCTCAGTCTGGCAAAAGTCAAGTATCGGCAGTTAATCGCCAAAGGCAAGGTGAAGGTGGCTACTGCAATGAAAGACAGATACAAAACAGCACACAGAATAGTCTGAGTCACATGGAGTTATGGCATTAGTTAATAGATCATGGGGTACCTAGAAGTGAAACACATGGGCAGTCTACTAAATTTCTTCTGGATTTGTATAAGCAGAAGAGTTCTGGGTCAAGTGAACAAAATCCTAACTCAAATTACAGACGCAGAGAATCACAGCCCCTTAATCAATTCCCAGACCTGAGACAGTTTACAGACCCAGAGTCCCTTGAATGAGAAGGCCAGGTCTCCTTGGGGAAGGATCCAACTGCCAAAAATTTATACTGTTAATATTCCTCCCACCTTTCCCCAAGGAGACCAATGGCCTTTTGCCAGAGTAACTGTACATTGGGGAAACGAAAATGATCAGACATTTCAGGGATTATTATACACTGGCTCAGAAGTGACATTAATTCCAGGAGACCCAAAACGTCACTGTGGTCCACTAATCAGAGTAGGGGCTTATGGAGGTCAGGTGATTGATGGAGTTTTAGCTCAGGTCCGTCTCACAGTGAGTCCAGTGGGTCCTCAGACCCATTCTGTGGTTATTTCCCCAGTTCCAGTATGCATAATTGGAAGACACATAATCAGTAACTGGCAGAATCCCCACATTGGATCCCTGACTCATGGAGTGAGGGCTACTATGGTTGGAAAGGCCAAGTGGAAGCCTTTAGAACTGCCCCTGCCTAGCAAAATAGTAAATCAAATGCAATACCAGATTTCTGGAGGTATTGCAGAGATTAGTGCCACCATCAAGGATTTGAAGGATGCAGGGGTGGTGATTCCCACCACATTCCCATTCAACTCTTCTATTTGGCCTGTGCTGAAAACAGATGCATCTTGGAAGATAACAGTATATTATCATAAACTTAACCAGGTGGTGATTCCAACTGCAGCTGCTGTCCCAGATGTGGTATCATTGCATGAGCAAATCAACACTTCCACTAGTACCTGGTATGCAGCTTTTGATCTGGCAAATGCTTTTTCCTCAATTGCCATTAGTAAGGACCACCAGAAACAGTTTGCTTTCAGCTGGCAAGGCCAGCAGTATGCCTTCACTGTCCTGCCTCAGGGGTATATCAACTCTCCAGCCCTATGTCATAATATTGTCTGCAGAGACCTTGATCATCTCTCCCTCCCACGAGATATCACACTGGTCCATTATATTGATCATATCATGTTGATAGGACCTACTGAGCAAGAAGTAGCAAATACTCTAGATTAATTGGGAAGGCATTTGCATGAGAAAGGATGGGAGATAAATCAAACAAAAATACAGGGTCCCTCCACCTCAGTGAAATTTCTAGGTGTCCAGTGGTGTGGGGCCTTTTGAGATATCCCTTCTAAAGTAAAGGATAAGCTGTTGCACCTGGCCCCTCCTACGACCAAAAAAGAGGCACAACACTTAATTGGCCTCTTTGGATTTTGGAGACAACACATTCCTCATTTGGGTGTGCTACTCTGGCCCATTTACCAAGTGACCAGAAATGCTGCTAGTTTTGATTGGGGACTAGAACAAGAGGAAGCCCTGTGACAGGTCCAGGCTGCTGTGAAAGCTGCACTACCACTTGGACCATATGACCCAGCAGATCCAATGGTGCTGGAAGTTTCCATGGCAAATAGAGATGCTGTCTGGAGACTTTGACAGGCCCCTATAGGGGAATCACAACACAGACCCTTAGGATTTTGGAGCAAAATCCTAAGGGTAGAGGATTTTGCCATCCTCTACTGATAACTACCCCCCTTTTGAGAAGCAGCTTTTGGCTTGCTACTGGGCCTTAGCAGAGACTGAACACTTAACCATGGGCCATCAAGTTACCATGAGACCTGAGTTACCTATCATGAGCTGGGTATTGTCTGACCCACCAAACCATAAAGTTGGGCATGCACAGCAGCACTCCATAATATAGTGGAAGTGGTATATATGAGATAGGGCTCGAGCAGGTCCTGAAGGCACAAGTAAGTACATGAGGAAGTAGCCCAAATGCCCATGGCCACCACCCCTGCCATGTTATCTTCTCTTTGCCAGCCCACACCTTTGGCCTCTTGGGGAGTCCCTTATAATCAGTTGACTGAGGATGAGAAAACTCGGGCCTGGTTTACAGATGGTTCTGCATGATATGCAGGTACCACCTGAAAGTGGACAGCTGAGGCACTGCAGCCCTTTCCTGGGACATCCTTGAAGGACAGAGGTGAGAGCAAATCCTCCCAGTGGGCAGAGCTTCTAGCAATGCATCTAGTTGTTCATTTTGCTTGGAAGAAGAAATGGCCAGATGTGCATTTGTACACTGATTCATGGGCTGTTGCCAATGGTTTGGCTGGATGATCAGAGACTTGGAAGGAACATGATTGGAAAATCAGTGACAAGGAGGTCTGGGGAAGAGCTATGTGGATAGACCTTTCTAAGTGGGCAAAAAACATGAACATATTTGTGTCCCACGTGAATGCTCACCAGAGGATGACTTTGGTAGAGGAAGAGTTTAACAATCAACTGGATAAGATGACCCACTCTGTGGCTAATGTTCAGCCTCTTAGCCCAGCCACTCGTATCATTGCCCAATGAGCTCATGAACAAAGTGGTCATGAAGGTAGGGATGGAGGTTATGCATGGGTTCAGCAACATGGACTTCCCCTCAACAAGGCTGACTTGGCTACAGCCCTGCTGAATGCCCAATCTGCCAGCAGAAGAGACCCACACTCAGCCCCCGATATGGCAGCATTTCTCGAGGTGACGAGCTTGCTACCTGGAGGCAGTTTGACTACATTGGACCACTTCAACCATGGAAGGGGCAGTGATTTGTTTTAGGTGGAATAGATGCGTACTCTGGCTATGGTTTTGCATTTCTGGCATGCAATGCTTCTCCCAAAACTACCATCCGTGGACTTACCGAATGTCTTATCTACCACCATGGCATTCCACACAGCATTGCTTCTGATCAAGGAACCCATTTCACAGCAAATGATGTGTGGGAAACTGGTCTTACCATGTTCCCCATCACCCTGAAGCAGCTGGATTAATAGAACTGTGGAATGGCTTTTTGAAGACTCAATTACGGTGCCAACTAGGTGACAATACCTTGCAGGGCTGGGGCAATGTTCTCTAGGAGGCTGTGTATGCTCTGAATCAGTGTCCTCTCTATGGTGAGGATTCATGGGTCCAGGAATCAAGGGGTGGAAATGGGATTGGCACCAGTCACTATTACCCCTATTGACCCACTAGGATAATTTTTGCTTCCTGTCCATGCAACCTTAAGCTCTGCTGGTCTACAGGTTTTATTCCCAAAAGAAGAAGTGCTGCCACCAGGGAACATAGCAATGATTCCATTAAACTGGAAGTTAAGACTGCCACCTGGCCACTTTTGGCTCCTTTTATCTGTGAATCAACAGGCAAAGAAGGGAATTACTGTACTGGCTGGGGTGATTGATCCTGAGTATCAAGGGGAAATAGGACTACATCTACATAATGGAGGTAAAGAAGAGTTTGCCTGGAATGCAGGAGATCCTGTAGGGTGTCTCTTAGTCCTGCCATGCCCTGTGATTAAGGTCAATGGAAAATTGCAACAAACCAATTCAAGCAGGACTAACAATGGCCCATAATCTTCGGGAATGAAAGTTTGGGTCACTCCACCAGGCAAAGAACCATAGTCAGCTGAAGTGCTTCCTGAAGGTAATAGGAATATGGAATGGGTAGTGGAAGAAGGTAGTGATAAAAATGAACTTCGACCATGTGGCCAATTACAGAAAAGAGGACTGTAATAGTCATAATCCTTCTTCCTTGTTTCGTTACGAGTATGATTGTATATGTACACAAAATGAATTTCTTGTTTTCTTCCCCAACCTTTTACCCTATTATATGAAAAGTTGTATTAATTCCATGTCATAATATTTAAGGATGTCAAATTTAGGAGTGAATATTACCCAAGTACTTGCACCCTGTTCTGTGGTGAATTAATTCATTTCTGGTTGTACGCAGGGGAGTTGAACATTGTTAGGGGGAAATATGCTTGTCTGCTATTGTTTTTACTTAGAGACTAAGTATAGTTTAGGGTAATGTGTATGACTGCTGAGTTGACAAGGGGTGGACTCTGATGGTTAGGCGAATGTGTGAAGTTGGCCAGGTAATTGTGTCTAGATGCTTGGTCCAGCAAGCACTGGGCTAATTGCAATACAAGAGCATTTATGGACTTCAATCCCCAGTGGGTTTACTGTGTGGATGGCTGATTACATCTGCATCAATCAGGGAGATTGCATCATCAATGGGTGATGCTTTTATCCAATCAGTTGAATGACTTAAAAGGGGAAGTGATTTCAGCATTCAGAAAGAATTTCCCAGCTCGTCGTTGGACAGCCAACTTCTCCCAAAAGCTCATCAAGGACCTTTCATTAGACTTTCATTGGAGCCCCTGATCTGCAGCCTGCCTATGGAACCTGTACTTGTGCATCCCCATGGTCGCATGAGAGACCCTTTTAAAATCTCATATTATTGACAGATATCTCCTGTTGATTCTGTTTCCTGAGAGAACCCTGACTAATACAGGTAGGCAGGGGGGTGCTTCTTCTCTTTAAACCAGAATGCAGCTTTGAAGTTGCACAGACCAATTTCACTCATATCCTGTTGGAACTTGTGTTAGTTTTCCAGAGCTGTTATGAAAAATATCACACAATAAGTTAGCTTAAACAATGAGAAATATTGTCTCATGGTTATGAAACAAAATCAAGATGTTGGCAAGGCCATGCTTTCTCCTAGAATTGTAGGGTTTGGTGATGTAGGCCCCTGTCATGTGGTGATCTCTCTCTTTCCTCAGACTTCTTGTTTCTGGCTTCTTTCTGACTTCTGCATCGAAATTTCCACTCTTTAGAAGACTACTAGTCATATGATTAAGACCCTGTTTACAAATTTGTCCCATTTCCAATGGGTTCACACCCACAGGAACACACATTCAGACTTGAACCTGTCTTTTATGGCAACACAATTCATTTCCCAACAGCCAATAAGAAAATCACATTTGGCCACACCTCCTTTCAAGGGAGCCTCAAAATGAAATCTTTATTCTGAATAACCATATGACTAGATAAGAAATAAATGGAAAGTAAGGAAAATCCAGATATTGAAGAAGTAACAGAAGTTTCTTACATACAGAGCTTATGTCCTAGTTGTAGTTACAGACAGGTGAATTGACAAATAATATTGATTACTAAGTGCCGTACTATAATGTTTGTGAGGAAAGAGGTCGTAGTCTGTAATGTTTGAAGGGAAGTGTATTAGTCAGCCAAAGTACCAGAAATCTGTTGGATTTTATAAAGAGTATTTATTTAGCGTTACAAGAACCATAAGAAGTACCATAAGAGGTACTTCCTCACCCAAAGTCTGTTGCCACGTGTTGAAGCAAGATGGTGACAATGTCTGTGAGGGTTCAGCCTTCCTCTTTCCTCTTAAGATTCCTTGGTCTCATCTTCTGCTGATCTCAGCTGTAGGTTGGCATAGGGCTTGTCTATCTTCCTCTGGGGCTTGTTTCTTTCCTGGCTCAGCTGCTCT
>JAQZBX010065185.1:0-16350 GCA_029593785.1 Cabassous unicinctus | reverse complement strand
TTTTTTTTTAATATGCCGTTTTGACAGTCCTTAAAAGAAGAAGAAAAGCAACTGGAATGATAGCCCATGTGTTGGCAATATATAAACAACCGGAATCTAGACTGTGCTAGAAAATAGTTATTCTTGAGCAAAAGAAAAGATAGAGTTTTTGAGTTTTTAACATAATTTATTTAAAATTTTCCTCAGTGCATCCTTCACTAAAAGGAAATCCTATATCACTGTAGTTTGGAAATACTTTTATAATGAATGAGTTATTCAGCCTCATAAAGACCCTAATTACTAATTAATTTTGGAGTTACAAATTATAAAGGAAAAAACAAACAGAAACACAGAAGAGTTAATACATATATTCAAGGGCTAGTATTTTGGGATAAAAATAACTATATTTAAAAAACAGAGAAAAAGCAATATAAAAGATTCAGAATAAGAAAGGGCATATAATTCTTTGTACAGAGAGAATTTATAAACAAAAGTGGTTGAGCACCTGCTTCCCATGTATGAAGTCCCAGGTTCAGTCCCTCATATCTCCTAAAAACAAACAAACAAATGAAAAAACCCAACTCTTATTGGGGAACAGATGTAGCTCAGTGGTTAAGCACATGCTTCCCATGTAGCTCAAAAAAATAAAAAATAAAAAATAAATCAAAGAAATCTAAAGACCATTACAGGCCATGCTTACTGATACATTTCAGATACATTATTGCTCTATAAAATATTAACAAATATAACCTGCCAAGTAGGATTCATTTGAACTATGCAAAGTTAGAACAATATAATGAAATCTTTCAATATATGAAAATGTATTTTTAATGCTAAGACTTTAGAAATGTAAAGGCTTATTTAAAATCGGTGGAGAAAGGATAGATTATTCCCCAAATGGTGTTAGAAAATTGCCTAAATATTCGGAACAAAATAAAGCTAAATTCTTACCTGATCTCAAATACCAAAAGAAATTCCAAGTAAATTAAAGATTTAAATTTAAAACAAAACAATAAATAACCAATAAATATAAAACAAAACAATAAAGAAAATGTAAGTAAATATTTTTATAATATTTGAGTGGAGAAGAGCTTTCTAAATATGATACCAAAGACAGAATAATGATGATAAAACATTAAGAGCTTAAACTACATAAAATTGCAATAGTTGCAAAAAGCACCATAAAAAACCTTTAAAAACAATGAATTCAGAAAAATATTTTCCACCAATAGTCAGTTAACAACCTTTATTTATAAGAAGTACATAGAACCAAAAAGCAAAAGGTCATATAGAAAATTTACAAAGGTTAAATATAAATTGAAACCATATGGATGAACAAATGTCCAAGTCCATTATTAATCATAGATGTGCACATTAATCATTAAGAACTCACCATCTTCCTATCAGATTAGCTAGTATAATTTATAATATTAATACCTAATGGGTATCAGCAGCCTTTGAAGAGCAAGTGGCTGAGAAAAAGTCAGGGAGGCAGGTGAAGCTGAAAAAATCTGAGGCTGCCATGTCTGATGGAATGACTGAAGGGCTACATGGACAACACGGATAATGGAAGGGAAGTAGATTACCTCTCATCTCGGTGCCTTCCAGCCCACACTTCTATGACATTGTAACAATGAGCAAGCAAGGTGTAAATAGAAGCACCTCATTTTTTTTTTCTTACTGTTCTTTTAAATCTTCCTTATGGGAGTAATTATTCCTGTCCCTGAATGAAAATTCAGGAAAATACCATGGCTTCTCCAAGGAATAATCTCATTTCAGTCTTGTTAAAGTCAGACCTTCTCTCCCTTCCCAAACTTGGACCCGAATCAGAGTAGCCTTGGATCAGAAGCTTGCCTTAAAAAAGGAGTGTGTTGGCTCTCTCACTCTCCCCACCTAGTGCTTTCACCCTTCCTCTCTCAGTTTTCTAACTAAGATTTCTGATCCCATCTGAGTTGGAGCCCAGAAGCAGTAAGGGAAGTAAGTTCTTACCGACTGTCCTGTTGTATTTCTGGACTTGATGGTATTTAAAACTGACTCTTGTGGGATTCTTTGAAGTTTTTGGAGACTCTTCCCTGCCAAACATGCCATCTGCAGCTCTCTAGACAAGGCACATGTCTCTCTTCAGATGTTCACTTACTTTTTCAGCAGCCCCTCGGTATCTGGTGATTGCCCCAGCTTCTTTCTGCCCATTTTTTTTTTTTTGCTCTTTCAAGCAGTTCTCCTAGATAAGACCAAAGACAAGTGTGTGGTGACTGTCTCTCCTTTGCCTTCATTTGGCACACTGCTTCTTTGCTAGCCAAAAAAGCAGCCAGCCCTTTAGCTTTCCAGGTGGAGTCAGATACCAGATTGCTATGTCCCCAAGTGCCGGGTGAATACATTATGCTCTCCAAGTGGCCCAGATGAGGTTCTTTTCTTCAGCCTGAGCTGAGGGACATGCACCTACACCTCAGTGCCTGGGAAGAGGGAGGAAGAGGGAGAGGTGGGATTCACAGTACAGAAAGAGTTTTCTCCAAAACCCTCCCCCGGAATCCACAGTTCTTGACGTTCTTTACCTTTGATATGGATAGGAATTTAAGAGTTAAAAAGTCAGCTTTCTCCTACCTTTATTCTAAGTCTTGCATGTGATTTAGCCCTTCACTTTGGAAGCACCATTATATATGTAAGAACTTCTTAGTTATTAGTCTTATATGCAGAGGAAGCTGTAAAAAGAAAGATTGTACATGAACTGATTTTGAAGCGAAATTATGGGTAGAGAAATGAAAAGAAGTAGAGAATACTGCTTGGGTTTGGGGCACTTATATACAGCGGAATGGAAGATGAGAACTCAAATCACGTTCAAGTGACAGAAGACATGCTCAGTGGGTAAGCATGGATCTTGGAAAAGCATGTGTTTGGCTCTGAGAGGGTGGAGAAAGGAGAAAGTCTGGGAGAAATGGGAAAGGATAAAACTGAAAGCAGTGAAATAGTGGAATGCTATGAACAGCACAAACTATCCAATCTTCCCCTATTTTTCAGGAAAAAGCACAAAATTCATGAGATGCTAATATGAGCATACTTTTTTTGTACAGACCAGTAAAGGGCCTGAGTTTTACATCCACATTAACATTGGGGGAAAGAGAATCAGTGCACACTGATATGGGCATAGCAGGCAGAGATTTCCATGAGAATATTAGCCCTCAAAATGGGGATAAGGAATCATGAAGAGGGCTTTGGGTTGGCACAGGCCATGGAATAAGGTAGTTCAAATCACACTTATAGCCAGAGCATGGATGGGCAGGGGAGTTCCAGCTTAAATCAAAGCTATACATAATTTATTACATAATCTCTGCTAACATGTTGGCTAATTTGCAGTTATAATATGATCTTTTACTAGTAAGCATCATACGTAAGGAATTCTTGAATACTCAAAATCTCACATTTCAGATTGGAAATGAATAAATGAAGATAAGGCACACACTTCAAGAAGTTGGCTAAACCCTTTAGTATATCATCATAAGTAATTAGCTTCACTGGCAAAAAGACATCAAGGCAATAAATTAAAAGATATGATTCAGGTCAGATTTTAGCATAGATAAGTTCAAATAATCATAACCACTTCAGGTTTAACGTGATTTTTCTAGTTGGGCAGAACCATGTGTATTGCCAGGTGTTTACATGTGTAGGCTGCAGAGAAATGCAAGCATATTAGATCCTCCTAAAATATATGTTAATTCCATTACTACTAACATGCCTTTTTAAAAAAAATTTTTGATTTCTAAAAATATACTTAGATTACATAAATGTTACACAAAAAATATAGGGATTCCCATACACCCCACCTCCCACTCCTCCCACAACCTCCCACATAAACATCCTTCATTAGTGAGGCACATTAATTACAATTGATAAACACATCCTGGGGCTTTGTGATTAAGCATGGACCCTAGTTCACATTGTAGACCACACTCTTCCCACACAGTTCTGCATGTTATATGATGATATAAAATGGCCTATCTCTGTTGTTGTAATGTCACTCAGGACAATTCCCAAGTCCCAAAAAAGCCCCTACATTACAACTGCTTTTCCCTCTCCCTGACCCCAGAGCCTCTAGTGGCCACTGGCTCCACATCAATGTTGTAATTTCTTCCATTGCTTGAATCACAATAATAGCATGCCTTTAAAAAAACAAAACAAATTATAATATTCAGAGCATGGAAATAAAATATTAGCTAGACTGAAAAAAATGATATGAAGTATATATTGACCATAACGTCTTGAGATTTTCAAAATTCATTATAATATAATATCCAGAAACTAATTTTTTTGCAGAAATTTTGGACCCACATATAATGATTTTAAAGTCCCCTACTTTGTATTCTTCATAATCCTTAATGGACATACATGGATAATTACTTCCTTGATAAAAATATTTCTATTATATTTAATCTTGTATTTTAATTATATTATAAATCTTTGATAACTGAGAAAAGTATTACCTATAAACCTGCCACACAAACATGGTTCCTCTTAACATTTTGAAGTCTTTCTTAGTCTTTCCCACCATGTATCTTTTAAGATGGTGGTAACCTGAGAGTTGATATGATGTTTCTATTCCTTTATAAAGTTAATTTGCCATAAGTATGTGCAATGCATTTTATTATATTCATAATCATCACATTCAATTAAATGATTTTGACAATTTATTTCATGTCATTCATTATAAAATGGTATAGCATCATTGATTTTATCCATGATGAGATTAGTAAATTAAGGTGTAGAGTTTTTCTCTATTTTGCATAGATTTTCAGCATTTAAATTACTTGCCAAAGGGTACGAATGTTCCCACGACTCTCTATATATTGCCAAATTGCTTTCCTAGAGGTGTGTGACATGTTACAATATCACCGAGTGTAGATAACATCCCAATTTCACTGTATCATTGCCAATATTAGGTATAAAACTCTTAATGTTTTTCTTAATTTAATAAGTGAAAAATGGAACCTCATTATTTTAATTGACATTTCTTTCTTTGCAAGTAAATAGGTTGAAAAGTTATTGTAACAACTAAAATAATATTACAGTTTTATTTCACCTTGTGGAGAAGTTTCATAGACCTCTCATTTGCCAATTGAGGTTTGTTATTTTTATTGTTCCTTTCCTTGTGTTCTTTACATAATAAAGATATTTCTTTGTAATGTTTGCAATGGATAATTTTCTCCAGGTTCTGGTGTGGCCATGTAACCCTTTCTTATGCCGTTTTTGGGTACTACTCCTTTTCATAAAATTTTTATTTTGACTTTTTGTATTTTCCGAATAAATACTCCCCTCCCCCCTCCCCTTATTCCCTGGTAATCGCTAATATACCTTCTGTAGAAGGCATTTTCTTCTATTTCTCCTTCAGAAGCAACGTAACCTTTGCCTGGCATAACTGGTAGGAGTGTTTCCTGCCGTTTTGTGGTAGAGTGCTGTCTCTTGCTCCTCAGTGCAAGGTTGAAGGCGAGGAGAGGGCTACTTCCTGACCCTCCCTCAGGGTGAGACAGCTTTTGATTCTTCCCTTCCACTAGTAGCAATTGGCCTTTCCTTGTGAACAGGAGCAGGTGAGGGTCTTTATTCCTCGCCCAAAGGTTTGTAGCCTTTCCTTGATTCCCTCTTCAAGAGTCTGTGGGTATTTGACTTGGGGCAGCCTCTCTCCCAGTGGGTTAAGGCTTGTTTGATAGGATGACTGGGTCTAGGAAGTGGGCGGGGTTTTGTACCTATGCATCGCTCAAGAGGCATTTTCAGGTGCCCTGTCCTTCCTCCAGTTTCTCCCATGAGCACCAAGTAGAGAGAGGACTGTTGAAATGTGCTTGCGAAGGAAAACATGATCTTCCTCGTGGCTGCAGTTTTGAGAGAATATAAACTGCCACGCTAGCCCACTCTCGGACTTTAAGAAATTGCAAAAATTAACTGGTTACTTTATATCTGCTTTTATGGTAGCTGCCTTTTCTATACTCTGCCTGAAGTGAGAGTTTGCCCTCAAATGGACTTACCACCATTGGAGTAAAATTTACCTGGTGGCCTTGTGACCTTTGCTCTCTGATGGTCTCGAAAAAGTTTTTTTTTAAAAAGGATTATTCTTTTTTGTTATTAGGGTAGGTGCATTGAACTTTTTTGGCTTTATTCCCTTAAATAACTATCTTTTAGCCTTAAAAAAAAAAATAGAGTCTAGCCAGTGCCTTAAGTCTATGGAAAAAAACATTTTTCAAATTGGAAAACTATTCCTGGTATGCAAGATGTAATGATAAGATGATATTTGATTGATACAGTGAAGCTGGCTCAGGAATCAGAAAGAACTTGATTAATTCTTGAATCTCCCAGGTGGAAGTCAATAGTCAAGACGTGGTGATTTACTGCAGCTTTTGTAATGGGGAGGTGGAAATTGTTGCCCAGGACTCCTTGCCCTGGCTGATGAGGAGTAAATTCTCCTCCACCTCTACCCAGACCCCTGCAGCAGAGATGAGAGATGATCAATTTCATTTTCATAGCTATCATGGATGCTTAAATACTGGCTTTCAGGAATGTTTCCATTCTCTAGAGCTGCTTATATACCAGTATGGCTCTGTTGCTTATTTCTTACTCGTTTTGTAGTAGTATTTTTCTGTTGACACCAACATCAAGTTTTTCATATTAAATTGCGTTTTGTCAAAAAATAGCTGTGATGCTACACATTTCATTGTTAATCACTTTAATTTAAATATTCCTCTTGTGTAATATATATTTGGGATAAAATTGAAGAGCCAATTTTGGAGAAATGTATCTTCATTTTTTCCACTGTTTATGGAAGCGTTAATAAGAGATATGGAACTTAATTAAATGTAGAGTGCATTTTCTAGTTCATTAACATGAAGGAGCAAGAAGGCTGTTGAGAACAATCACTTTATGAAATGGTTATTTAAATGCAAAATTTCCACCCTTTTTTAAGATGAATTGTTCTTCATCCCATATGATTAATATTTATATGCTAGGTAGATTTATCTACTAGCAGATGGCCAAAACTCCATCCAATTCATGTAGCTACAAATCTTATATCAGAGGGTTTAATTAAATGAAAGTTTGGTTTTAATTTTTTCAATGATTTAGTTTTAGGAAAATGGATACTTTAAAAGATTCTTTTTTTAAAAACTAGGTAAATAACTTTATTAGCAAAACCAGATGAACAGCTTTTTAAAAAAACAAAAATAGGGAATCAACTTCTTGTAAATATGTTTCATCCAGTACATGTTTGTTTCATCTCCTGTACCTTATATCATTAAGTACTGTCAAACATTGCAAATTAATGTTGAGGTTGATTCTTAAAAGAAGAATGTTCTAATTACAAGAGAAACATCAATCCTATTAATCAGTGCAACTCCATGAAGAAGGACAGAGAGGGCAAATAATTTTAAATTATTACATGCATATCCACATCCAAGTATGTGTGTGTATGTGTATGAAAGAGATTTTTAATCCAGTTTTCAGTTAACCAAACTCCAATCTTGTAGAATAAAAATTTTTGCCTTTATGAAAGTATATAAAATGAAATAATGTATATACATTCTCATTACAGTAAAGTAACAGTTATCTCCTAAAATGTGTGTGTGTGTGTGTGTGTGTTTATAGAGAGAGAGAGAGAGAACAAAAATGGAATAGGGAATGGAATGAAAAAGAAATGGAGATTATAAATGGTTAATTTGCCTCTTTCTGTTTATTTGGAAGGCATTTTGTTGATATGGTTTATATATTTAACCACAAAATGAAGATGAACAGGAAGAGATACAGAATTTTAACATTTTTTTTAAAGTAGTGTTTTAAGTTCCATTTATCTTATATTATTCTCTTTTAGACCTCCTTTAGATATTTATCCACCTCTTCAATAACTATTGAAGTTAAAATTCTCTTCAAATGCTGGAGTAAAACTACTAATATGATTAACATTTGATTTTCTTAATATGAAATATGGCCTGTTGTATCAGTTAGCAATTGTTGTATAATACCCAAACACAAAACCTCGGCAGAATTCAACAATAATTATTGAGCTCAGGTGTGTCTACATCATCTGCAGTTCCGCTAAAGTAGGAGTGAGGCCGAGCTGGAAAAGCTACACTTGGGGACCTCGCTCCACACGTCTCAACATCTACTTGGGATTAGTTGGCGAGAATGGGCATGTTCTCCCCACTGTGATAGCAACAGCACACACCGGATTTTGCCTAGGTTCTTGACTATGCTGCAGAAATGAATTTCAAGAGAATGCCACGTTGATTAGGCCAGTAATTTATTAAGGTAGGGAGGGAAGAGAAATGGGAGGAAATAACAGATCATGGGTCCCAGGTAGAGAGGAAGAGGCTGAAGAGTGATAAAGAGGACCGATTTACAGACTACAAATTCCCATTATAGATTATAAATGCCCAGGTTTTACATGCATGCTGATCCATGCAGGGGGGACACTGCGAAAGCAGGGTGCAGAAGGCAAGAGAGAGATTCAGCCTTTGTGTTTGCTTTTTATTTATCCCCCCCTTTGCTAATGGCATGGGCGGAGTCCCAGCTGTTTGCTGTTTTGATTGATTACCCCACCCATCAATTCCCCAGGAGGGTCCAATGATAATGTCCCTGGAGAATATCTGGGGCTTCTCCTAGCTTCCAGAGGAAATCTCATTCATAACAGTCTTCCAGCAGCCATCTTGGGGGTATTGATATCCACTCCACTTCTTGCCAGGTTTCACATCCGTCTGTTGATTCCCTATTTTACTAGCCTTCTTCACAAGTGCGTGCTCAACCCTCAAGCATACTTCCCAGGGCTACCCAGAGCCCTCGATATGCCCAGATCATTTCTATTTTCTTATGGAAAATTATTGTAATTTTATATTGGTAATGCATTTAATCTCATGACTTAAAAATCTCATGATTTAAAAAAATTCTAAACATTGCAAATATATGTAGAGAAAAAGTGAAAATGTCTTTTCATCCCACCCCAGAATCACAGAAGTGGCTCCTTTAATAATATGGCCTTCATTTTTAGATCCTTTTCTATATATTCACATACAAATAAATGTATGTATGCATGTACATACAGAAATTATTGGTTTCCAGTGTTCTACTCAAAATTAAAATGCTTTAATGAACATCTCATACAGTCTTCTTCAAAAATAAATGCAAGTGTGTGTATGTGTGTGTAGGATGGTTACCCAGAAGTGTAATTTTTAATTAATAGGATGCAGCAAAGAATACCTGCTAAATATCCATCCTCCCCTTATTCCTGGCTTACAGAACCTCAGTTGTCTTGGAATGGTAATGTGGCCAGCCTAAAAAATAAATACATTTCATAGCCTCCCCTGCACCTAAAGCTGACTAAGTACTAACCAATGAGACATAGGCTGCTGGTGTGTCTTCAAAGGCAGCCTCTTTAAATAGATGCAACATGGGAGGTGATACATGGGCAATAAGCAAGTCCAATAATGGCCAAGGGAAAAAAGTAAAAATAAATTAGTTTCCTGGTTTATAGTGCTGTAGCTTATCTTCAGACATTTTCCTTATATGAGGAAATTTTTAACTACCACACTGGGGCCTTTGGAAGAAGAATGCCTATGCATTTCCCAACTGTAGCAAAAGGCATGTGTATTTCAAAATGCAGAGATGCTGCTAAATTATCCTCCCAAAGGGAAAAAAAGGTGCACGGATAACAGAAATTCAAAACTGTTAGGAAATATTTGTTTCTCCACATGCTTTCCATTATCAAGTAGTATGCCTTTTTTGTTTGTTCCAACAATCGGTGGGAAAAAGTGTTTTGTCTTTCACAATGTAATTTTAAAGTATGCATTTATGATCTTTATGATGAAGAACTGATTATATTCACCATGTATATGGTACTTCTTATGAATTTTCTGTTATGATAATTTTACTATCCAATTTTTTATCTTTTTGTATTAATTTTCAGAGGGCTATTTATTAATTCACATAGCTAGATCAATCTCATTCTTTATTCCATGACACAATAACACCATTAGCTCAAGTAAGTCACTTACCTCCTTTTATTTTGTTTAATTTTATTTTACTTATTTCCCCTCTACCCCTTAATCATGCTTCCCATTTTAATAAATGTAATATAGTTTCTAGATATGTGTGTCAATATGTCATGGGAAAATATATAGCATTTGAGTATATCTTTTTAAATAAAAATATTATTGCACAATAAATCTCTTTTTCTTATGTATTTCATTTGGCAATAGATTTGAGATCTGCTACTGCTGCCACAAGTGAATATCTTTACCTAGCATTCTTGCTGACCCCTCTACTAATTTTATTCTTCCATCCATCCATTCAGTAATTGGTAATGAAGAATTTACAAGCAATAAAATGATAGGTTTTAAGAGTACAGCTTGATAATTTAGCTAGCTTTTGACAATTGCACACATTCCTGTAACTGCAACCCACAGCAATATGCTCAGTTCTAACCTCACTGTCTCCTTGCTCCTTCCCAGTCAATTCCCTCCCGACAAAGACAACCACTTTCTAATTTCTATAACCATATTATGGTTTTGATATTCATAGATTTGTATACATGGGATCATTTAGAATAAACTAATCTATTTCTGACTTTAGCTCAAGGTAATGTTTCTGGGGTTCATCTATGTTGTCTTCAATCATTTTTATTAACTAATATATATCCTGTTGATAGACATTTGGTTTTTACAGTTATGACTATTTATAAATAAGATTGCTATGAAAATAATTGAACAAGGATTTTTTTGTGGACTAATGTTTCCTTTCTCCTGAGTAATTATCTAGAAGTGGCATTGCTGCATCAAAGGAGAGAGATAGATGTAAATTTATTTTTTAAAAAGCTGCCAGCTTTTTCAATAAATGTTTTCTGGTCATTCAGTATGCCTTAGGTTCTAAGACTACAAAATCTATTTTGTTTCAGTAGACAATCTTTTTAAAAAGGAGGTATTAATATATGAAGAGTAAAGAAAAGAGAATGGGGAGGATAAAGAGAAAACATTGGAGAAATACCCATTTAATTCAGAAGAAAAGTAAGCACACTCACATTAAGTGTGCTTACTTTTTTTTAAGTAAAGATCACTTGATAGAGCGGCAGTCGGGTTTAGAATTTAAGATATTGGCTGTGGAAGCAGACTGTCTGGGTTTGAATCTCAGCTCTATTTCTTACAAGTTCTTTATGGATTTAGTATATGCCTGAGATTTCTTTTCAGTACAGTTAAGTGATGGGTTGATCAGGATGGGTTAACTTGGTAGGGACAATCAAGAAAGGGGCAAACCCTTCTCCCATCAATGCTCTCACATACTTTCTGCTGGATTCTCCTCTCTGATCCTTGAAGACATCTCAGGGAGCTCTCAAAACTATCCGGTCATTTCAAGTGTTTTTTGTTTGCTTGCTTGCTTATTGAGTTCACTGTACTCTAGATGAAAATTTTACATTACATTCCCACTAAAATATTTTCCCTATGCACAGCAACGTGCTGCCCTTGGCTTGAGGTCCTGCCATTGGAGTGGGGCCAGTGCCTACCTGCTTTCTCCCACCAGGTCTTAATATGGGAGAGATGGATGGAAACTAAGCAGAGGCCTTTGCCTTAACTGGTGCTGAATATAGTAGTTCTCTCCCAGCTATCCAAAATAGTCTGAAATAATAGTCATCCAAATGGTTGGTCTTTTGTGGGTACAATTTGCTGTTTTAGGAGCACCTCTATCCTATTTCCCCTCTCTCACAGGCCTTAAGACTACACTGTTTCCTATTCTGTGCCATAAAATCTCTAGCTGACTTCTACTCATCCACCCACAGGTTCTAACCCCATTGGTAAAAGCCCTGGAATACACTGGTATGATCAAGCAGTCCTTGTGAGCCAGGGGCTCTAAAACCATGGAAGGTTTACCCACTTCTGAGGAGTCCACCTTGCCTAGGGAATGCTCATGCCATGGGGGCTGCTGCTTCTCTGCCTTCTTTCCTTATCTGGCCATTATGGGATGTCCCTCATCTGCTCTAGACGATGGATAATGCTAAGCGAGCTCCTTATTGTAAGGGGGAAGGGAAAGTGCCACAGCTGCTTTTACCCCTACAGTTTTTTCCTGAGTGATCTCCCCCTTGAATCACTTGCCACCTATTGCATAGGTTGGAGCAAATTGTAAATTCTTCACAAATATGCTGTGCAGCTCGATTTTGAATAGTAGGTCACCTATTACCTATTGTCTTTAGGGCCTTTGAAAATCCCAACCAAAGGAAAAATACAATAGTACCTACTTACCTCCTATTACTCTTATAGTTCTTAAGTAAGGTAATACATGGAGAAGTACTTAGAACTAGGTCTGGCACACATTAATTGTTCAGTAACTATTAGCTATTGTTAATATATACATTCAAACTCTGAGAATTGATTTTGAGACCATAATATAAAGAAATCTTGTTGGTTTTTACCTCCCCTTTGTTTTTACAAGAGGATATGATTTTCATATTTTAAGGTTGTTCAAGATGTTTTTGTTGTTGGTTTGTTTATAATATAATAAAGCAATGAAAAACTAAGAGTTTAAGATACCATTAAGGGATATGCAGAGAATATTTGGGAAAACTGCAGAAAGGCAAATCATATTCAATCAACTGAAGGCATCAGATGATGTCCGTGGTGGAGAGAGGACACACTATCATGGGTAAGGATTCTCAAGACACATGCAGTGGAAAGAAAAACACTTCTAAAGAAAATTACATTGTTGCATGTTTTCTAAATGATGATTCAGTTTATTAGAAATTCAATTTAGTGTCTTTTTTCATCTACTTTACTTTTCATATTTCTCTCCTGGTTAGCATCTCTTTTTAAATGGAGAGAGGGTGATAACATTGGAGGCACTTATGTATCTAATTAGTACCAAATATGTACTCCCAAGCTTTGATGACCTGTACTACGAACTAGATGAGAAATTAAAGTTTCCCTCTGTCCCCTTGCATATGGTAAAAAGGAAGCAAAATGAAATAATTTCCAGTGCAACAAATAATTGTCAAATACTAATAGATGAGACAAAATACCTTATCCCAGAGCACTTTACAAATAGAAAATATTAAATAAAACTAATATTTAATATATCATCTTAGAGTTTGTGAAGCAAATATTAAATTGAATTTATGTCATTGAATATTCAATTAAAATATTGGATTTCTTAATAATTTCTAGATTTCAAAATATTTCTAAATTATTATAATTCCAAATGTAAGTACTATTAATCATTTTTTTATAATTGAAGACAGATAAGTTTTATTCAAATAGTGCTTTTCTTAATTTGCCAAAGGGCTGCCAATGCAAAGTACTAGAAATCTGTTGGGTTTTTTGGTTTGTTTGTTGGCTTGTTTTTTAGGAGGTACCAGGGATTGAACCCAGGATCTTGTACATGGGAAGCAGGTAATCAACCACTTGAGCTATATCTGCCCACTGTTGTTTTATAATGGGGATTTATTTGGGGTAAAATCTTATAGTCCCCAGACCATGAAAAGTCCAACTCAAGGCATTGTAATAGGTGTTTTATCACCAAAGTCAGTTGCCACATGTTGAAGCAATATGGCGGGCTATCTCTCCCTGGTCTCTCCTTCCTCTCAGGGTTTCGTCTCTCAGGCTCAGCTATGCCACTTTCTTCCTAATTTCAGCTGTAAGCTGGCATGGGGCTTTCTACATCAGGCTATTCCACTCTCTCCCCAAATTCAGCTGTAAGCTATCAGGCAAATGGCTCATCTCTCCCTGGGGACTCAGCTGTTTGAGCCTTCTCCTTTCTGTCACATGGTAGGATCAAAAGTTACAGCATTCTCTCTACTTGTGTATGTCCATCAGTGTGAGTACATTTATATCAGACCCAGCAAGGGGACAGGGACTCAACTTGAGTCACATCTTACTGAAATAGTCAAATCAAAAGTCCTTGAATTGAATTTAATGCAATCAAAGGGTATCACACCCACAAGAATAAATTAGTTTATAAACATAATCTTTTTTGGGGATTCATAAAATAATCTCAAACTGCCACATTCCACCCTTTGAATCCCCAAAAGACATGTCTTTCCATATGCAAAATATATTCATTACATCATAATATTCCAAAAATCTTAAATCATTTCAGTAGCAAAGTATAAGTACAAAATCACATCCAAATCAATATGTCTTGGGACAACATTCCCCTCTGGCTGTAGACCTGTGAAACCTACAAAACAAGTTATCTGCTTCCAATATATAAAGGGGGAACAGACAAAAGATAAAGATTTGTATTACCATAAGGAGGATTTGTAAGGGAAACACACATCATGGGTCCCAAACAGTTTTGAAAACCTGCAGGTCCTACTCCATTAGATTTCAAAGTCTGAGAGTAATCCTGAAAATGACGGGTTCTTCTTCTTCCCCAGAGCCTTATGGGGGCCCACGCTTTCCATGGGCCATACCTTCGGTTCTACCCTCTTCAGGCACCTGGGTAGCAAACGAGCTCCAGACCTCACCCTCTAAGAACATTGGGGTGATGGCCACACTTTCCTCAGTCTTGGGTACAGTCTCAACCCCGTTAGTACAGGGAGGTGGTGGCAACATTCTCCCTGATCTCTGGCATACAGGCCCAACCTCCTCAGAATAGTGAGGTGGTGACTTGGCCCTCCCTATCCCATGGGGACTAGACCCAACCCCCTCAGAGAAGTGGGGTGGGGACCTAACTCTGCCCATCCTATGGGGAACACCAGCTGTTTCTTCTCTGGGATGCTCCTCATTTCCTCACTTAGCAAACACCCAATTATCATTTAGCACTCAGTTGAAATTTCATTGAATCAGAATGTCTTTCTCCACCACTTGTCTGCCAAACAAGATTAGATAACCATATTATTTTCCCCAATAGCACTCTCAGCCTCATCCTTCTTCATGTTGAGTGAACTTTAATTTCTTGTTAACATTCTGCTTTCTCTAGGATCAACAACTCCATGAGGCAGGAATAATTTTTGTCTCTCTCTCTTTCTATTTTAGTGACTCTGTGTCTAGATTCTGGAACAAGGTCTGAATCAGAGTGAGTGTTGAAAAATATTTTAGGGGAATTATTAACCCACTAGATGACTCTAGGCATAGTGTGAAAAGAGTCAATAATCACCTTCAGATGTTATCTTAGAGGGTAACATCAATGAAGATAGGAAATATTAGAGGGAACGTAGATATGCAAAACTGAATAATTTATTCTAATCTGTAAAGAGACATTCTGGTGGAAATCATTTGTAATGATGAAAAATAAGAATTGGATTCTTATACATCTTAACATTGATGGAATCTGATAAAAAAAAAACTTTCAATTACTTCTTTAAATACTAAAGGGAAATGCTGGTATGCCCCACATTTTATTTGAATGCAAATATAAATACTTCAAGGATACGTCATCATAAAATAAGAAATTCTGTCTAAAGTTTATATCAGTATGTTTAAAATTTTATTTAGAAATATTAGAAGCCACACCTAAATTTTTTTCAGGATTTTAAACATTTTGAAGCTGTTTTATTGAGATATAGTCCCACACCATACGATCCATCCAAAGTGTACTATCAATGGCTCTAAGTGTAATCAGAGTTGTGAATTCATCACACCACTGAAATTTATCATGTATATTGTATAAATTTTTAAAATCTGATATTTTAAATTGATTTAATCTAGAGAATCTAAAAGAATATTAAAGTCATATATCAGTGAAACAGAAAAATCTCAAAATTAAAGAAAGTTCTAAAATACTTTAGATAACACAATTTATATAAATCTGAGTAACATTTAGCACCTTTCTTATATGTAAAAACAGAAACAGAACATAAGTTATGCTTCCTCTTCCGCTTTTGGATTTTTACCATTAAGACCACGTTATTATTTAACTACCTTAGGGAAATAACCTCCTTTATTCCCAAAGTATTTAGTGAGCACCTCTCAAAACAAGCTAGATAATATACAACATGTAAAAGTCTATCTGACCATTTCTTGCCTTTTATTAACTTAGAAATGGTTAGGATTGTTAATGCATAGAATGCACTTTAATCAAAAGTACTACAAGAGAAATAAAAATAAACTTCTGTAGCAAATTTGATAAAAGAGGAATTATATCTAGTTGTGGGCAAGAGATAGATTGTGGAGAAGATTGGGAAAAAAGAAGAAACAGAATTCTAAACAGATAAAATAATATTAAAATATGTGGAAATGGTGTGATTGAAATAAAAAATGTTAAGAATAGGATCAGAAAAGAGAAGTAATTGAGCAACAGTATAAAGGCTATATATGCAGATATGTAATTTCATCAATACTACCCTGCACATACTTCCACAGTTTAACATCTTTGACAATAGGATGCTCCTTATAAGTAATAGCTCCATTCAATTAATTATTATTG
>JAQZBX010065184.1:0-16351 GCA_029593785.1 Cabassous unicinctus | reverse complement strand
TGAACCCAGGACCTAGTACATGGGAAGCAGGCACTCAACCACTGAGCTACATCTGCTCCCCAATGAGAGTTGATTTTTTTGTTTGTTCATTCATTCGTTTGTTTGTTTTAGGGGGTTTCAGGTTGGATCCCTGGTATGTGGGAAGCAGACGTTCAACCACTTGAGCTACCTCCATATATTTCTTTTGCCTGCTTCGGTCTTATTTCCTCTTACCACGTGGTAGCTGCTTAGATGCTTGGCTCTCATCCATCTACCTGTGTTTCTCACTTAGCTCTTTGGTAGCGATCAGTCCTTCACTACTTGAGACTCTCTGACCAAGACTGGTAGGTACTTCTTGGGCACAAAAGAAATGAAGAGCATATCCTTTCCCTTATTGAGTTTGTGATCAACTTTAGGGAGCTCAAGCAGATATATTTGAATTAGACAAATATTTGAGAACAATGAGATTCTGACCTAAGTACTCAGGAGCAGTAAGATATCAGAGAAGAGAATCATCATTGTGGACTGGTACTGTCAAAGATTTCACAGACTAGAAGGCTGGGCAGAATTTGGATAAGTAGAAAGGATGAGACACACTATTCCAGAGGAGAGGACCAGCCAGCCAGAGTGAGGCATAGAGATGGTAATGAGACTCTGAAAAGAAAAGCCCTCACAGAGACCTGTTTGATTGAAATGTGGTAGGATACGTATTGAAAAATGAAAGACAATATAGCATCTAATAATAATAAAGAGAGGTATTTTTAAACCTGACAGCAGATTTTGGTTTTGACACTGGTGGCTGTGAAAAGCAGTTTACTTAGTAATAAAAGTAGGACAATTATCTCAGAAAAATTAATAATCTTGTAGTATGTGAGATGGTTGGGGGAAAGAAGCAACCATAGAGGAAGAGAAAAATAGAAGACAGTTTTTAAAATCCAGCTCTCAGATAGGCTAGGATAATGCCAGTCTCTTTATTAAGCTCTTCTTCCTCTGCTCATCCTCTAAATATGTTGCTTCCCAAGGTTCAGTCCTCAGCCTTCTGACCTTTTCACGCTAGATACTCTCAGCAGGTGACCTACTCAATCCATTGCTTTCACACACCACTGTCTTAAGTTGATAGCTCCCAGATTTAATTCTATGGACTGGACCTCCCTCTCTCCTGGGCTCCAGAACTAAATATCCTATTGCCTATGGCATCTCCAGTTGAATGTTCCACTGGCACTTGAAATTCACCATTTCTTTGATTAATTTGCTTCTTCTGATGAAAAGCATTACCATCTACCCAAAGTTCTAAACCACAAAATCTTGGCTTCATCCTAGACTTTTCCCTCTTATTCATCCATATCCTCCTTGCTCTCTCCCTACCCCACCTCCCAATTAAGACCTGTAGAGTCTACCTTCTGGATATAAGTCAATCATTCCCTCTCCCTTCATCCCCACTGCTTTAGTTCAGACCATCATCATTACTTACCTGGAATTTTACAATAGCCTTTTAACTACTACCTTTGTTGCTGGAGTGACTCCTATTTCCTACCCTGCCCCACAATTCAGCCTCCACCATTCCTACTAAAATCCTTTGGTAGCCCTCCATGGCTTTCAAATGTTTAAAACTCTTTCCAAAAGGCCCATGACTTCTTGTAAGCTACATTTGCAGGCCCTAATCAAACAACACGGGAACTCTTTGCAATTCTTCATAGCCCTGTGATATTTCTCACTTTCTTTCCTTCACATCTGCTGGTTCGGCAGAGGTGCCGAAAACAAACTTCTACTCCATCAACCTCTGCCTCCACCACCACCCCCTGCACTACACATACATGCATTTTTTGCTTGCCTAATTCCTATTCACTCCCCAGTATTTCTTTCACATATCACCTCCTCTGGGAAGCCTTCTTTGGTCTCCCAGTCTGATTTTGGTTCTCTATTCCCATAGCACTCTGCATATCTTTTTCATGGCATTTACTGATTTACTTCCCTATCTCAGCCAATAATGTGTCTTGGGATGGGTGGAGACTTTTTTCTTTGTATCTCCAGTATGTCAATAATGTCTGGCACAAAGTAGGTACACAGTAAATATTTGGGGAATTAATAACTAAATGTGTGTACAATTATTATTTACAGAATTGCTTACTATATGAAAGCCAGTTGGAAATAGATCTGAGGAATCCAGGTGAATAGTCAGGCCTGAAAAGATATTTTTAGATATTAACAGGATGATAACTAATGCCCATCATATATTCCCTGAGAAGACAAGTATAAAGCAAAGCACTTAAGAAAGACCAAGACCCACTGTGTTTAGAGATAGAAAAGAGAAGAAATAAAAGGAATTCCAGGAAGCAACCCAGGTGTCCCATCAACTGATGAATGGATAAACAAATTGTGGTGGATACACACAATGGAATATTATGCAACAGTAAGAAGAAATGAAGTTGTGAAGCATATGACAACATGGATGAACCAGAGGACATTATGTTGAGTGAAGCAAGCCAGACACAAAGGACAAATACTGTATGATTATGCTATTATGAACTAAATATACTATGTAAACTCATGGAGTTATAATTAGAGTATAGGTCACCAGAAAATAGAATGAGTTTAGAGAATGGAAAGTTGAGGGTTAATTGGTTAAGAATTGGTAAAAAGATTGTTTGTAAATCTTTGGAAATGACTAGAAATGGTCAAAGCATATCATGATGTGTGTAACTAGCAGTACTATTGTATGGGTATGACAGTGGTTAAAAAGGAAAATCTAAGGTCATGTATATTACTAGAAGGAAAGCTAAAAATTTTAACATGGGATTGAATAAAATAGTAAAACCTCATATAAAACACGAATATGGGTGACATTGCATATATAAGACTGTTTACAAAATATAAATACAAATATACTAGAGAGAAGGAAAAAAAAAGAATAGCAGCTATGTACTCCAGATGAGGCATAGAGAGATAGAGAGGTGATGAGTTTTGTTTGTTTTTATTTATTATTATTATTATTATTGAAATAATGAAAGTGCACGTGACTGGGGTGATGAGTACACAAACATGTGATTATACCAAATACCATTGATTGTACTCTTTAGATGGATTTATGCTTTATTAGTATGTATCAACAAAATTTTTTAAAAATTGAAAAAAAAAGGAATTCCAGGAAGGTAAGTAAAAAGACAGGAAAGTTCAGTGGAAAGAGAGCTAGGAGAGTAGAGTATGTCAGGGAGAATCAGTGTTGAACAGACGCAGCTGCCGTGCCATCCCCCAAAAAAGTCAATAGAGATAATGACGGGGCTTGGCAAAAATTAGTTCGCTTTTGAAAGGAGTTTAAGTCCAGAGTGGGGGAAGGATGGATACTATATTGCAGTGCATAAGAAGGTAATGAATGAATTGGAGGTGGAGGAAGAACAAACATCAATTTCTTTTCTGATCAGCTGGCCTCATTCTAGGACATAACTATGGTAATTACATCTACCTTCTTTAAAGTTAAATATGACTCTATGCTACTGAAAACATTTTTCCACATATATTCCATAGCTATAAAGAACAATGAACAATTTGACTATTCTGTTGACCTTGCCTGATCTGGAGCTTGAAACCAGAATGCTGATATGGCCAGTGTACAGTTATCTTTAAGTTCATCATCAAGGCTCAGTAATGTGATAACTTTGCCAAATGTGTTTGTCCTCTTAAAGAACTTTCTGTATACTTCTACTGTAGTAATTACCCAAATGCTCCTTGTTGATTGTCTTTAGGACTTGTAATGATGAAAACTGGATTTACTATGTAATGTTTCTTCAAAATGTTGACTCGTATTTCTCTTCTTCCTCACCATCCCCATTCTTTTGTAAATTTATTTAGGAGTGATGCGTTAGATTATTCATTAACTCTACTATTAGTAGCTCCTTGCTTTCTGATTCTCTTGTCTCCTCTAACAGAATTGCTGGCTCAGAAATCTGAGTCATGTTGGTACTTGCAGCTGCAGATCACTTTTCCACTACCAGAAGCCATTACATAACTTTTCAGTGGTTTGTGTTTTATGCATCCCCAGTGGTATATGAGTTCTTGAAGGGTAAGAACTGTATGCTTTACTTATGTAACTCTCTTTTGGTTCTGATACAGTGCACTGCCTTAGAGAGTAAATAAGGCACTGCCTTGGCCATCAAGAAGTTTGCAACCTACTGGATGAGTAAATATTAAGTGCTAGGTTCCTATTGGAGTTTGTATGCAATCCTAAGACAAAAATAATGGATGTGGCCATTTCTCCTTGGGGAACTCAGGAAATCCCTAAAAGATTGAGGGGAATCTTTTTTTTTTTTTTTTAATATTTATTTTATTTATTTATTACACACACACACCCCCTCCCCCCCATTGTTTGTGCTCACTGTCTTCTCTCTGTCTCTGCTCGTCTTCTTTTTAGGAGGCACTGGAAACCAAACCCAGGACCTCCCATGTGAGAGGGAGGTACCCAATCTCTTGAGCCACATCAGCTCCATGCTTGTTGTGTCTCCTCATTGAGTTATCTAATTGCATCATCTTGCCTCGTCGGCTCTCTGTCTTGCTCGTCTTCTTTAGGAGGCACAGGGAACCAAACCTGGGACCTCCCATGTGGTCGGCAGGCACCCAACTGCTTCAGCCACATCCGCTTCCCATTGAGGGAAATCTTTAAGAAACAAGTAATTGTGTTTGCCCAAAGCAGAAGGTGGTGTTAGGGAAGAGGTAGTGAAAGATGAGGCTGCAGAGAAAGCAGAGGTCAGGACATAGTGGGTCTTATGCCCGACCCACAATTGTTTTTTATTTTATCCTGCAAAAGGTGGTAAGTTTTTGAAACCCTTTTAGCGGGGGAGTAAATCTGATTTATTTTTAAGAAAGTTTAATTTTGTCAAAATATGAATGATTAGTTGAAAATGTTAGAATGGAAGAAGAAGACCAGTTGGGAGATGAAGATTCTATATGTATTTGGAATATTCGTGATGATGAGGTAGAGCTTGGTCACTGAATGATAGCAAATGATGACAGTCAAGATTTGCAGAGCCTCTGCATGTTCAAACCTCCAGAGCAATCATTGGAATCTCCTATAATAATGATTTGAGAGTGGTGATGCTGTGTGAGTCTTGTAGCTTCTCAGAGAATACTTCCTTCTTATTGCTAGTCATAGTGGAAGAAACCTGTACGCCCATGATATAAAAGCAGCAAAATAGAGTAAAAAGAACAAGGAATTTGCAGTTAGGAGATTGTCTAATAGAGTTGTTATGAAGTTAAAATAATTTTTACAAAACAACTTGATATATCAGAAAGATCTAGCAAATATTACTTATTATTATGGCATCTGTGTTGTGGCTCTTGGGAGGTTTAAGTGATAGTTCTGACATAGAAGCTAACCTGATAGTTATTACTCTTCAAAGCTTGTGACCTCTAGGCCAGGTGATGGCAGATTGGCCCATGTGCCAAACCTCTGTTTTTGTACAACCCACACACTAAGAATGTTTTTTGCATTGTATATGGTTATATAAGTACCTACATAATATACTCAATTTTGCCTCTTGGTATTCAAAACCTAAAGCATTTGCTATCTGGTGCTTTACAGAAAAAAATTTGCTCTACTCTAGATTATGTAGCCAGCAGATTTCAAAGCAGCTTTTTACTCGGAAGCCTGAATTCTTTGAGTTTTGGTCATCTGTTATTTGTGTGAACCATCATTTTCTCTGTTGGCTGATAACAATTATGCCTTTCCATAGAGTAGCTCTGTAAAATCTCCATTTATTTTAGATGCAGAATTAAGGTGAAATCCACTATGAATGAATTGTGCTTGGTATAAGCCAAGTGGGAAACTTATCAACAAAGCAATGCAATCAGTCATTGCTAATTTTTACATTACCGCCTTTGCTTCATTGGGCTGCTCAGTGTGTCTTGAATGATTGTCACTCCTGTTTTTAGCAACGAGGAGTCTCTTTCACCTGCAAGGAAAGAAGATCTTGATGCCTAGAGCTTCTCACCTCACTCACACATGCATTTCAGTTATTTTCTCAGTATTTGGTTGAACCAATTTAGCTATATTATCTCACCCGCCCTTAGTAACATTTTGTGGCTGTGAAAATTGTTTCTCTCTTTATCCACCTCCAGCAACAGTTGTTAGGTACCATCTGACATATGCATTGTTATGAGTCACACCTGCCTTGCAAAGCATGAGCATTCCAATTATTAATCAAATATTCTTAACTTAGTAAAATATTTTTGGGTATTAAAAGTGCTCTCAGGCCCTTGGTGTATTTTCTTTTAACAGCTTTTTTGAGACAGAATGCACATACCATACAATTCACTCATTTGAAGTCTACAGTTCTGTGGCTCTAGTATATGCACAGAGTTGTGTAGCCACCACAATCAATTTTAGAACATTTTCATTACCCCAGCCCTATCCAACCACTAATCTACTTTCTGTCTCTATAGATTTTGTCTATTCTCAACTTTTTGTGTAATTGGAATCATACAATATGTCAGGGGTTCTTAACCTTTTTTGTTCCATGGACCCCTTTGCCACCAGGTGAAAACCACGGACCCCTTACTAAGTCTACACTATACTGTGCATTATTTAATAAATATATCACACCCACATTAACACATCCCCACAAGAATAATGTTTTTTTGAATTTCAGTTCAAGCTCATGGACCCCTTGTTAAGAACCCCGGTAATATAAAGACCTTTGCAACTGGCTTCTTTCACTTAGCATAATGTTTTCAAGGTTCATCCATTTGTATAATGTATCAGTACCCCTCAATGTGTTTTGAGATAGCAAGACCCAATTAGTAGAACTTTATGCTGGCAGATGTCATCTCATTGAACAAGTTTCTATCATTACCCCTTCATCTGGCTAGGTTTCTGAGTAAGCTTCCTATTTACCCCTTGGCCTTGCCCTTGCTACTGTTCCCATTAACATCCATTGCACAAAATAGATCTCATCCCTACCATGTTCCAGGCCAGGCACTGGTGAGTGCCACAGGAAATAAGACAGTATGATCCTTCCCCTCCCTGAGTTTAGAGCAGAGAGAGGAAATTACAGTAAAATGTAATGAGCATTCTAGGAGAATTACCTAGCCCAGGCATTGAGGGTCAAGAAACAGTTTCTGGCTGAGCCTTGAAGCTATATCCTTATACCTGTATCTGTGCATGCGTGTGCATGAGTATACTCGCACGCATGCATGCAAGCATAGCAGAATCCACCTTGCATCCAAAGGTGGTAAATTCTAATCAGTGCCATGCCTAAATTAACCCAAGCAACCTTAAAGACGGAAATCTGACACGTGGCACACTTCTTAGTACTTTCCTTTTTAGGCACTCTTTCACTTTTTGGTGCAATTTGATTTAAAAATCATTTTTTATCAAGTTGCTGTGCTTCTTTGTAAACAAAGCAGTCAAGTCAGTTAGAGCTAGTTCTTTTATGACTTTTTTCTTTTATGAGCATGTAAGTATATAGTATCAGGTGTGGAATAAGTTACTAGTGCTTAGCTGATAAAAATCTGCAAATTAAATGAAAATTAGGTGCAAGAATTCTATTTTCAGTTGAAATAAAAACTAAGTTGTTTATCTCAATCTGCACTTCCTTGTAGAAACTACTGTTATGTTTTTGGTGCTTTTGTAGTTGATCATACTGACCTTTTTAACAAAATTCAGAACAGAAAGATAGGATCAATTTAAGTTCTAAACCCTTCCCAAGACTGAGTCATTAAGTGACCTTGAGAAAATCATTTGTATTTTCCATTATGCCTTGGTATCTTCATGAGAAAGAAGAGCACGGTATAATCTTATAGTAATTAAGAAAATGAATAAATGATGATGAAGTTCTTGGCATTTTGGAGGTATAAAAATTATAAGAAATCCTATTTTTTCATGATTTTTTATTTTACCACTTATAAATCACTTTTTCAAGCTATGAATGAGTTTAGAGGTGTACCCTGAAGAATGCTTAATGTTTAATTGGGATATTTTAGAAAAACCACCCCCATAATCACGTTATGAATTTTTCCTCCTCAAAAAGCCATTCCTATGGGTTTTCAAAACCAGAAAACAATTCTCATGCAGAACAGACCACTGGGGAACCTGTAAGCTTCTCAGGAAAAATCTTTCTGATCATCTTGAGTAGCTTTGTATTTCTCGGAACCCATTGCAGAGTTCAGACCCTGCATCCTGATGCAGTATGTGACAGACGTGGTTTTATGAATAAGACAGCAGGAGGACATGAATTTCCAGAGTAGTGAGTCAAGATCTCCATGCCCTAGATTAGAGCACAGTTTAGAGATACCGAGATTTGTAATATGATTATTTTTAAGTGATAGGGATGTATGCACAAATGTTGTGCCTTGATTCACAGAGGATGCAGGCATAGTTTGTGTTTGAGTCTGGGCTTTGGAATGAGGCAGGGCACTCAATAACACTTTACTTCTCCATGACTTCTTTCCTCATGTGTAAACTGTCCCTGGGGTTCCAATAGGGATGTCTCCTTGGAGATCCATAATCAAAACGAGTAATAAAAGGGAGTAGTACAGGAGAGTATGAAATGGAAGTTGTTTAGTTCAGTGTCTGCTTAGAGCAGAAATCACTTCTGCAACAGCTCTGGCTGGTGGCCATTAGGTTCCTGCTTTCAAAAATCTCTTTTTGAGAGAAAACAGCTGTATATCCTGGCTTTCAAGGTATTCTTTAATATATTGATTTGGAAAAGTTAACTTATAATTAATTTAAGAATAGTCTCGTGCAGTTTTCACTTTTACTTACAAGAAAACCTAGACTAGTGTCTTATTCTGTTTTAAACTGGCAGCTTCACTGAATTCTATAGAAGTTAAGCAGAGGGGGGAGATCAGTAAGGATTTGGATTGTCCAGAAAAATGTCAATTATGAATATGAAACAAAAAGTGGACCCTTTGCAAACTGGTAGGGAGAGGGATATCAGAGGAAACAGGGGAGGGCATTTTTAATGATGGGAATAATTTATAATAAGTGAGGGACACTGAATGGAAAGAACATGCTGGGGAGAAGTGAGAAGTAAATTAGGATAGGGGTGATTTTGCAAGCACCTTAAAAATGGGGCAGCATAATTTCAGTATGATGCAATAAGATATATAGTCATGTAAGAGTTTAGTTTGAGGGAGTGGCATTGCAGGAGAGTTTTATAATGAAGACTCATCTGCAGTGGTGTATAGATTGGATTGGGGAAATATCAGTGGCAGTAATGTCAGCCAAGAAGCTGTTGGCATAACCTCAGAGAAGGATGACAAGGGCCCTAAACTGTGGCATACGCTGTTCAAAAGAGAAATCAGCAGTACTTGAAAATTGGCTGGGTTTAATATACAAAGGAGAGAATTGAGTCCAAAGGGGTCACCAGGGATTCAGGCTATGCTAGCTTAACTTTAGATGGGAAAATTGAAGTATTTGTGGTGTAATATTTGTGGAAGAATGAGTGCGAGAGTAAGAGGTAATTATTTGGGGACATGAACATGAATGGGCTCTCTGAGGGAGATACGTAAAAAGAGAGAGGAAATCTTGAGTAATCCCCAGATCTCATTTTTAACAATGAGTTTCACGTCTTCTATCAAAACATTTACTGGCAACAGATACCAAAACTAATTAATTTTAATTTTGACTTTTATTTAACAAGTTTTGTGTAGAGATGAAGTTAAAGGACAAAAAAAGGACCAAAAATTTGATGAAGGAAGGAGAAAACAAAAGATATAATGCAGAAATGAGTAGTCCATGTGATCAGAAATGCTCTTTTGTTAATATTTCTTCAAGGAAGCTGGATCAAAGTCCTTCCATTGTGTTATTCTTACCATAACTTATGGTCAGTGGTCAAGAGCATGTATATCAGTTGACATAATGAAGAAGAAATGGGTGTGATCTTCCCATGCCAGATATCCCCATACTGAGGGCCGGGTGTGTAGGAAGAGCATAAAACCTTACTAGCTAGTTGCCCCCTCACGCCATCCCCTTTCCAACATCTCCTCACAAAAGATTGAGCATTCCATTTCTCTACTGAAATCAAAACCATAACCACCCACCCCCACCCCCCGGTAAAGGTTAGGATGTCTTGCTCTTGACTCTCCTTGGAGGAATGGGTTGCCATTAGAGGAGAGTGAGCCTTTCAGGAACAAATGAAAAACATGAGTGTTCACTGTGAGGACCTCACAGCAACCTGTGAGAGAGAGATTATTACTCTCCTTTTCTTTTTGAAAAAACCAAAGGGCGGGGAGTCTAATAAATTTCCCCAAGCCTGTCTCTTAGGTAAATAGTGACACCGGAGCTAAATCTTACTGGTCTTTTTCCAGTCTTTCCCCTGCACCACTGTGACTCTCCAAACAGGAATTTACAAGGTACTATGCATACTTCATTGAAACATAGGGAAAATATTTCTCTTGAGTTTTTAGCTAACGGTGAAATTCATTTAACATGTTGTTAGAATTACGTGCATGTCTTAGGAAAAGGAAGGCCACCTGTATTAGGTACCTCCAGGAGCTCAGAAATGTCAATAGACATGTAAACAAATGAGAGGACATGTCTGTTGGCGTGCACACTAGTGGAATGGTTTCTGGCAGTAGCCCAGCTGTTGAGCTGCATCCTAGCCTATTAGATACCTGGCAGGATTCTCTAGGTGCCTCCTATTTTTCCTCCTCACTTCTCTTGGCTGCTATGCCCAGCTCAGTCTAGAGTACCACCCATGGCCCTGGTCCTCCCAACCCAAGAATGGAGGAGGACAGGCAAGGCTTGTGGCTTCCACAGAGCAAAGAGGTGGCAAAGAGCAGCAGTATCATCGGAAACCTAAAAGCTATAAAGCTCAAGCCTAAAAGCTCTAAAAACGAAGCAAAAGGTTGTATGTTTCAGTTTCCTGGACTTACTCCTATGGAAATTGCTTTCTGTTTTGTAGAGAAGCATGGTATAATTTGAAGTATCTTACCCCTAAAAACTGGTCAATAGGATAAACTACAAAAACAAAGTGAAACCAGTAGTTGTAAAACTACCCTGAGATTTTTTTCAGTGATTGTCTGGTTTCCTTCTAGTTTAATATTTTCCCTAACACCAGCTGAAAGTGCTAGTTATCTGAAAAGATGCTTATAGTACTCCCTCTTTTTCCAACTATATATCTGTCTATGGTCAGATTATCTTTATATACTTCAAAAGCCAAAGTAACATTTCATTACAGGATTGAATGCAACAGCAGATATGAGAACCCAGCTATCTTCTATTAAGGCAGACGTTAGAGAGATTTGCAAAAAATATATAAAACAATGTTATTCTTCATTAAATCTTGTTCTGTTTTGGAAAACATGGTTATTTTTCATAACAATATGTTAGTAATGGGTTCATTACTGTTATTTCTTAATGAATTAATAAATATTTTTAATAAAAAAGCAATGGGGGAGTGGATGTGACTCTAGCAGTTGCAAGTAACTTTATCCCTGTGTCATGCAAATACTACCATTATCTATATGGGCCATGATGTGAAAAATATTGGAAAGCCCTGGTCGATAGCAATGTTAATAAGTCCTTGTATAGTACCATGTTACCTCCTCTCTGCCCAACACAGGCATCATTAAACAGTCATATTACCCTTTCCTGCTGAATTCACACTCTCCCTCTGAATCTTCTCAAAATAGTGGTCTCCAGGCACAAACAGTATGCAGAAGTGGCCTTCCGGAAGAAAACTTTATCATCCATGCCTGCATACTTCTGATAAAGGATTTCTGATCACCAAAGACTGAGAAGAGAATAGAGGATGCTTTTGGAAATCATTTTAATTTTTCCAAAACATCGTGTTCATAATGCCCACTCTCTGTAATTGTTCTCCTTTTCATTCATTTATGAAGTACCTACTAGGCTGAGGAAATCAATTTCGCTCAGGCTACACTGACCTTAGAGCTATTCTAGCCACCTTGGGAGTACATACAAATCTTAACGTTCCATCACTGCCATCAAGGATCTTACAGTTTAGTTGGGAAGACTGGCTATCAGCTCTAAAAAATTAAATAACACTGTAAGGTATAATGCCAGATATTAGAAATGATAATAATTGCTGAAATATAATAAGCTTAGAATTCTTAAGCTCTGTTTTAAATGCTTTACATGTTTTAACTCATTTAATTCTCATAATATCCCTGTGAGGTGGGTGCAGTTATTATTCCCATTTTACAAATGAGAAAACTGACACTTAGAGAAGTTTAAAAAAAAAAAAAAACATGCCTAAGGTCACACAGTAACTGGCAGAGCTGGGATTTGAATTTATATATTCTGCCTCTAGTGACTGTGCTTGTAAGCATTCAGCTTCCTCTAGCTTTTTGTCCTTCTGTCATAACTCCTTAGCATTTCTTTGCTCCATGAAGTAGTTATAAACCCACTCTCAGTCCCCCATCTTTGAGTACATTGACAAAAATGCCTTGTACCCTTTTCTCCATTATTTAAATCATTCTCCTCCTTTAAAATTCAACTCAAGCCCTACGTCCTCTTTGAAGTTTTACCTCTATGGTTTGGCTGCGATTGGTCTGTGTCCACTTTGAGTTTTTCTAACCCTTTTAATTTATGCCTCATAGCTGTCCTCTTAATTATGCACCACCTTGCATTGTTCTGATCTTTATATTTCTGGAAGCCTCAGCTTCTCCCAAGCAGATCATAAGCTCCATGTGAGCAAGGGCTTGTACTCACGCTTGGGTATTGGTAGTGCCCAAGGAAAGCCACTGCGAATTTTTCTGATTTGGCTTATCTGATGTAGACACTCTGCTTGACCAATCCCTTTCAGAATCCTTCAAAAGCCTTTTTAGAGTGTATTTCTATTCCGTGTAACCCCCACTTAATAAAATGCTACAAAATGCTATTGCTCCTCCATTTGAAAATCTCCTTGCCAACTAATAATAGATATTTTATAAAACAACTGTGCAAAATGCAAGCTGTTTCCTTTTTCCTTTTTAAAATATGTGGTTACTGCATTTGAAGAAGACAAAGTGAAGGAAACATTTCCTGTTTGTAGAGGTTCATCTTTAACCCTACATAAAGAACAAATTAGCGTCAAAACATCCTAGGATGTATAGAGCTCATGTACCTTTCTACCTGTTGAGTACTTTTTTACTATCACAGGAGTAGAGGGGTTGTTTTTGTTTTGTTTTGCCTGCCCTTTCATTCTTAACTCTTTTAAGAAATAAAATGTTACAGATGCAACTAAAGACTCATTTGCCATCCCACTGTCCTGTAGCTGGTGTGTTGTATATAATTCTGTACCTGCTTTTGTATCTTTACTTACATATGTGTATATCACTGTTGCTCAACCTCAACACTGCACTTTGGGCCAGACTGTTGTTTGTTGTGGGGAGTGTCCTGTGCGTTAGAGGATGTTTAGCGGCATCCCTGGCCTCCACCTGCTTACTAGATGCCATGGCACTACCGCCACACCTACCCCACTCCCTGTCATGACAGCTAAAAATGTCTCCAGACATTGCCAAATACCCCCTGCAGGGCAAGAGCAATACTAGTATATATCCATAAAAATAGTTAAAATAGTATGTATGCTTTTGTTCTGAGGGGATGAATTTACATAAATGGTATTGTAGTTACATATTCTTGTACAATTTTCTTTGTTCATTCAGCATTGCATTTTTGAGAGTTTTCCATTTGATCAATGTAGCTCTAGTTCATTTAATCTAGCTGCTGGTATAACAGTTATTATATAATAAAACTTTATTTCCCTACTTAGGGGACAGTTGAATTTTTTTACATTTTCTTACTTAATATTATAATCATTGCTTCAGAGAACAACCTCATAAATGCCCCCTTAAACACTTGTAGTTACCTGGGAATGAATTTTCTGGGTCATAGAACATCCTCAGTTTTACTAGAGGTTGACAAATTGCTCTCCAAAATGTTTGTACCAATTTATACTCTCATCAACAATATGTATAGTTTCCCTTTCTTTCACCTTTTATTTGATATTGGTATTTTTAGGCTTTTATTTTTGCCAGTCTTGTGGGAATGAAATGACTTATTATTTTAATTTGCATTTCCTTGATACTAGTGAGGTTGAACATCTTTTAATGTTTTTATTGATTCAGGTTTTCCACATAACAAGGTATACAAACACATCCTTAAGTGTACAAATCCCTGAAATTTCTTAGACTGAAAACAGCTGTGTACCCAGTGTCCATATCAAGAAACAGCATTACTGGCTCCCTCAGGGCCCCTTCCAGGTCCTGTCCTCTCCCAGAGAGACTACCATTCTGACTTTTGTAACTACATGGGTTCTTTCGTTTTGTTTTATTTTTATACATAATGTAAATGTAATCATGCAAATGTCCTTTTTTTATATTTTGTTGCTTTTGTTCAACTTTAAATTTGAAAGATTCATCCATATTGTTTTATGCAATTGTTGTTTGTTCATTCTGACTACTGTATAGTATTATATATGTGAATATACCATAATTTATCCATTCTTCAGTTGACACAGGCATTTGGGTAGTTTCCAGTCTTTGACTATGAATAATACTGCTGAGAACATTCTAGTTTATGTCTTTTGGTGAACATGTGCTTGCATTTCTGCTGGGTGTATTTCCAGTAGTGGAATTGCTGAGTCATACACATGTGTTCAGCTTTAGTAGATCCTCCTCAACAGTTGTCAAAATGGTTCCAAGTTCTATTTCTTCTTGAGTTGGTTTTGGTATGTTATAATTTTCTAGAAAATTGCCCATTTCATCAAAGTGATCAAAGTTATTGGTATGAATAAAGTATTCTTATAATTTTTTAAAATAAGCCATTATATTCCTTTTATTATTCCTAATTATGTATTTGTGTTTCTGCTTTTTCCATCAGTCTTGCCTGCTTCATCCTTTTTTATTATCATTATTACTTTTTAAACAATCAACATTGGGTTTTGTTGATTCCCTCGATTATATATTTGGTTTCCACTTTATTAACCTTTGCTTTTAACCTTCTGTTTCATTCTTTCTCTTTTCTTTAGGTTGTTGTTACATTCTCTAACTTCTTAAATTGTATGTACTTGACTATTTAATTTTCATTCTTGTCTTTATATTAGGCTCAAAATTTCATTCTAAACTACTTAATTACATCCCACAAGTGTTGATAGATAATAGTTTCATTTTTATTCACTTTTAAATATGTTCTTATTTCCATTATGATTTTTTTCGTAGATTTCCAAACTTGTGAATTTTAGTTTGTTTTAGTTATCACTTTGATATTGATTTCTAATTTAATTGCATTGTGGTGAGAGAATATAGCCTATAAAATATTTATGTCTTGTTTTTATGGGTATTTCACATAGAACCCAGTTGCCCAGTTATAGTTGTGGGCTTACAGAACAATCATGCATAAAATACACGGTTCCCATATGCAGCCCCACCACCAACACCTTGCATTTGTGTGGAACATTTGTTACAATTGATAATAGCACATTTTAATAATTGTACTATTAATTAAAGTCCATGGTTTAACTTAGGGTTCACTGTTTGTGCCATGTAGTTCCATGGATTTTTGAAAATTTTTTATTTCGTTACCATGTATACAGTCTAACATTTCCCTTTTTTAGTCATATTCAGATATATATTTCAGTGCTGTTAATTGCATTCACAATGTTGTACTACCATCACCACCATCCATTTCCAAAACATTTCCATCATTCCAAATAGGAACCCTGTACATTTTAAGCCTTAACTTCCCATTCCCTGCCCCCACCCCACCCCCTGGTAACCTATATTCTAGATTCTGCCTCAATGAGTTTGCTTATTCTAATTGTTTCAAATCAGTGAGATCATACAATATTTGTCCTATTGTGTCTGGCTTATTTCACTCAACATGATGCCTTCAAGGTTCATCTATGTTGTTCCATATATCAGGACTTCATTCCTTTTTATGACTGAATAATATTCCATTGTATGTATATACCACATTTTATTTATCCATTCATCAGTTGATGGACACTTGAGTTGCTTCTATCTTTTGGCAATTGTGAATAATGCCTCTGTGAACAGTAGTGTGCAAATAACTGTTCAAGCCCCTGCTTTCAATTCTTTTGGGTAAATACCTAGTACTGGGATGGCCAGGTCATGATAGTTCTATACTTAGCTTTCTGAGGAACTACCAAATTGTCTTCCACAGAGGCATTGCCATTTTACATTGCCACCAGAAATGAATGGGTGTTTCTATTTCTCCACATCCTCTCCAACACTTGTTATTTTCCTTTTTTTTTTTTTTTTTTAATAGCCGCCAATCTAATGGGTATGAAATGGTATCTCATTGTAGTTTTGATTTGCATTTCCCTGATGGCTAATGATGTTGAGCATCTTGTCACGTGCTTTCTGATCATTTATATATCTTCCTTGGAGAGATGTCTGTTCAAGTCTTTTACCC
>JAQZBX010065182.1:0-16357 GCA_029593785.1 Cabassous unicinctus | reverse complement strand
AATTTAAAGGAATGAAGAACACCACCATAATATAATTCTATTCTTTTTCATCTACACTTTTAAATAAGTGTTTTCTTTGTACCTTAATCAAAAATAGGAATAAATTTCATTCTAACAATAACTAATTCCTGATATATAAACCAATTTTAAAAGTCTCATGCATCTCACTAAAATTTTCTTTCTAAATTTAATAGCTTATCAAAATTTATAAAATATTTATGCTATTTACAAATCTTTCATCAAGGAATTATGAGGAGAAAGGCTCAAGCGATTGGGCTCCTGTCTACCTTATAGGAGGTCCAGGGTTCGTTTCCCAGGGCCTCCTGGTGAAGGCAAGCTGGCCCATGCAGGAGTGCCGGCCTGAGCGGAAAGTTGGTGCAGCAAGATGACACAACAAAAAGAGACACAGAGGAGAGACAATAAGAGATGCAGCAGACCAGGGAGCTGAGGTGGTGCAAGAAAGTGAGCACCTCTCTCCACTCCAGAAGGTCCCGGGATTGGTTCCCAGTGCTGTCTAAAGAAACGATAAGCAGACACAGAAGAACACACAGCGAATGGACACAGAGAGCAGACAGCAAGTGCAAAAACAATGGGTGGGAGGGGGAATAAATAAATAAATAAATCTTTTTTAAAAAAAAGGAATTATGAGGAATCATTCTTTAAAAACATACAATTAGTAATATTAACTAGAAATATCAAATATAGCTCAATGAAGCATATTTAAGTATGGAACATTCATTGGTTTCCTCTTGCAACCCCACTTGGTTTTTTCTTTATTTCATGAAATATATGTTTATTCAATTCAATTTGCCTTGTTCTGTTCCTTCACAAAATTACCTCAAGAAAATTACATTCATAGTTTCTATATGTATGTAGGTGGGGGAGAAGACAGGCAAGGATTACTCTACAAAAGAAGCTGGGGGGTGCAGAAGAAATAGTCTATTATTAATGGTCAGCAAATACGAAAAGAAAAATCTATTATAGTTGAAATACATATGATGGATATAAATATATCTATATAATGCATATGTATGTATAAGTATTTGTGCATGTATAATGCTGATATGCTTTCTAATATGGTTTCCAGTATTTTTACCATGAGGTAGGTTTGCATAGTGCAAACTGGTGTGATCAATTGGCAATTATCAATGACGGCTTATAGATAATTGGGGAGAAGTAAAAATATTCTCCCTAGCCTTTGGTTTTGAGTTACGCATTTGACACTTTAAACATCCTCACTTTAGAGTTCATAATCCACCAACCTTCAACTTCATTTTTTTATTGATTTTTTAACAGCATTGAGGCACTTATCAAATAAGTCAAACAAAAGGTTGGAAGTAGTGGGATTATTTATTCAATAAGCATTTATTAAACACCTACTTTGCCTTAGGTCTTGTGGATTATAAGGATAAGGCATAGTTCCTGACCTTGAGAACTTCACGATCAATGATGCCATCATCCAAATACATCACTTCAAATATCCATATACTCCGATGACCACTGAAGTCATATCTCCAGAACTGCATTTCTGAATACCTCCTGGGTATCACAAGGTCCTATCACACAAGGTCTTATAAACATCTTGAATTGAAAATATACAAAAAAGAACTTATGTTTTCCATGTACCCTCCCCATAGAAACATCTGCTTTCTGAATTCCTATTTATATTAGAGGCATCTTCATGAATCTAGTCACTCGTGATAAACAGTTAGGAGTCATTCTTGATTCTCTTATTTGTATATATCCAAAATATCCAGAAAGATCACAAAATTCTGCAGGTTCTGCTTCTAAAATATTTCTTCAATCCTATTTCCCTCATCAGTTCTAACCTAATATTAGGGTAACTTCTTTCCTTGTCTCCATACCTTTTCACCGTTCCTCTTCAACCCATCCTCCTCCTGTTGCTTCTTCTCCGAAACTCAAATCTATCTGCTCATGCCCCTCATTTGCTTAATAGTCTGCATGGAATCCCATTAGCCTGCAGGTTAAAGTCCAAACTCCTAAGCAGGTCATGTAGGACCCACCCCAACTTGACTCCACTCACCTTTCCAGAACCAACCACCACCATTCCCACTGTCTTCCCCTCCCTGACCCCCTCCTCACACACACTCTGTTCCAGCTACACCACAACACTTATTGAGTATATCATGTTCTTTCATATCTTTGAACAAATTGCTTGCAAGTCCTTCTTCCATTTCTCTCTCAAAGGTCTGCTATTCTTTAAGACTAAATGTACTACCTTTGTGAAATCCCTCCTTGTTACCCTAGGCCATGCTCAATGTGAGAAAAGCACTTTATAAATATCTTTATTATGAACTATTAGCTATTTATTTGCAGTCTTACCTTCCCTAGTTAAATAATAGACAACCATGGAGCTAGTCTCTGTTTAACTCCTTATATTTCCAGTGCATGAAGTAGAAATTCAATACCATTTGATGAATGAATAAACTTCTTGGTATGCTAAGATTTTAAGATGTGATCAGTGAAATGATATATATGACAATATTCCTTGATCAGAAAAAGTTATCCTGGTTTTGTGGACCTAGTGTCCACCTTTTTCTGTATTAAGATGTGTCAGATTTTCTTCCACTGCAGTAGTCTTCACCATTCTTAAGAAGGCTTAGAAAGGTCTTAGTGTGACACACTTGAAAAGTCTTGATGCTGAGGTATAAATTATACTAGGATAATAAGGGAAGACAGAAAAACACCAATGGTCTGGCTACCCATAAACAATTACAGGTATGATATATTTGTGTGTTAAGTGGGGAGCAGGGGTTATTGGGAGGGGTTCATACATCCTACGGTTCTCTTTAAATGGGATCTACAGATTACCCAGTTCCAATGTGAACCCCATAGGCTCCAGTTTGGAAGTGAGATGGAAAGGGAAATAATGAATGTAAGGAGATGGCAATAGCTAAGGCTACATGGGCCAGGTCTAACTCAGAAGGGAGCTGTGAGGAAAATCTGTAAGAACACGCAGCTCTTTATGAAGTATGCTAATATATACCTTATATCATGTCCTACTTTGTATGCTTTTTCAGGAGAGAAGTTCATAATCACAACTAACTGTATTAGTTTTCAATTGCTGCATAACAAATCACCACAAATTTAGCAGCTTAAAACAGCATACGGCATCACCATCCCAGAATCTTCAGCAATGGAGAACGAACAATGGACTAGAGTAGACTTACTGTTATTCTGCTATAGACTTATTGTTATTCTAGCAATACAAGAACTTTTATTATTGATGTGGAGGCAGTGACCACTGGAGGTTCTGAGGAGAGGGAGAGGGAAAAACAGGTGTAATATGGGGGCATTTTCGGGACATTGGAATTGTCCTAAATGACATTGCAATGATGGACACATGCCATTATATATTTTGTCATAACTACAAAATTATGAAGGAGAGAGTGTGCACTACAATGTAAACTATAATCCACACTTAGTGGCAATGCTTCAATATGTGCTCATCAATTGTAACAAATGTAGCACACTAAAAAAGGATGTTGTTAATGTGGGAAAGGGCCGGGAGGGGAGGGAGTGGAGCATATGGGAATCCCCTATATTTTTTATGTAACATTTATGTAATTTAAAGACTTTTTTTTTATTTAAAAGTATTTAAAAACAAAAACAAAAACCCAGCATCCATTCATAATCTCACTGCTCTGTAGATGAGAAGTCTAGGTGGGCTTGGGCTGGGTGCTCTGCCTGAGGCCTCACAAGACCAAATCAAGGGTCAGCCAGGCCGGGCTAGGCTCTAAGCTGGAAGCTCTGAAGAAGACTCTACTTCCAAGCTCAGTCAGGTTATTGGTATAATTCATTTCCTTGTGATTGTAGTCATGAGATTCCTGTTTCCTCACTATCAGTCAGCCAGAGATTGCTCTCAGTTCTTAGAGCTATGTGCACTCCTTATCACATGGGCCCCTTGTTTAAAACCAGCCATATAGAATTTCTCTGGAGTTAAATTTCCCCATGCACTTCAACTCTGATTTCCTCCACTGTTACCAACTAGAGAAACTGTCTGCTTTTAAAAGGCCCAAGTGCTTAGATTAGGCCTATCCAGATGCTTATCTTAAATCACTTGTGCCATATGACATAAACTAATCATGGGAGAAAACTCCATTATATCCTTCCAGTTACGCAGGACGTGGACACCTGGGAGCAGAAAATCTTGTGGGCCATCTTAGAATTCTGCCAACCACAAAGTATAGCTTTTTTCTTCTGGTGATACAATTTAATGTAGAATCACCATCCCCAAGATCCAGTAAGGTTAGAAATGGTCATTTGCTGTTTGTGGATTCTCATTTTTCAATGGCAAATCTGTATTCCACCACCATTTCCATCAAACTTAATATTTGAATTGCTCCATACAGTCGCCGGGAGGGATTATTAATAATCCTGGTTATAAAGAAATGGAAAAAGACTTAATCCCTCCTTTGTATTATCTCCTCATGAGCCAATCTCTGTTGCCATTTTTTCCCCATTTAGTCCAAAGAGCAAGGCACTTGGAGCCCCTGTTATAAACGAGTATGCTGACGCTCAGCTACGTGAAATGGTGCGAAGGATGCGTCAGAGAACAGCCTTCTACAAGATGAAGCTGACAGACAGAGAGCCATCCTCCCCGGAAGCCAGTCCCCACACGGGTAGGCACTGTCACCTTAAGGAACTGAGGAGAAGAAAGTTATAAGAGGACACGGACTTTGCAAATGTCTTAGTGTGGGTTCCCCCAAAAGCAGACCTTGAGATAATAATTTAAGTACAAATACTATATTTGAGGATGATCCAAGAAGGACAGTGAGAGGGGGAAAGAACGACAGAAGAGAGTTAAGCCAATAAAAGGTGTGTTAATGGGAGGATCACTGCTGTGGACAACTAGGGCTTGATCCCACTGAAAAACCGTGTGGAGCACACCTAAGAATGATCCTCATGAGAGGGGGGAAGCATGAATATTACTCCACTACTCCTGTGCTGCATTAGGTGGGGGTTGCCTAAAGGACTGATGGGACACTCCAAGCCAACCTGCTTCTGCAGTCGGAGATAATCCTCAGACAGACAGACTCAGAGAGCCCCATGCAGGTGACCTCTGAGTGGGCCCCAGGTACATGCATGAGCCATGAACAGCATCTACTATAGCAAGTTTTATTGTAAATATTGATTAAGAATACCTGTAATATACAAAGAGCTGAGGATACAACTGAGCAAAGGCCATCAACAGTGTAGTCACAGAAGATGATGGACAAATAACATGCAAACATGTAGGAAAATTATCAAGATCCCTACTAATCACCAAAATGAATTTGTGGAATCATAAAAAGTACAATAAAATAGAGCACAAAAGTGGTGCATACCATGGTTACATCTATGTAACATATTTATATGTGTATACAAAAAACTGAAGAAAATTTGGTTGTTTAATAACAAATAAAACCAAAGTGTTAATTGCATTGGATGGAGTTGGATGGACTTGAGGGTTTCCTTATAATTCTATGTAAATGAAGATGGATTTTCAAAATAAACCATGGATTGTATAATAGTTTCTTTGCAAAGAGAAGAGGCTAAAATAAAAAATAGAGTCATTATGGTTTGATAAATATATCTTAAAAAGAAAATTTTGAGCTTTATTTACCTCTACCTTAAGTATATGTGTGAGGCTATTGTAGGAAACGAAAACCTACAGAATATTGTGCATTCGTAATGTTTCTGATCAGTGTAAATCCAAAACATTGACTTTATGTTTCAAAATATATGAGCATTTCAAGCTTAGATTTTAAATATCCTACATATAAATCCCTTGTGATACCTTATTAGTGATATTTAAACCTGCTGTGTATTTCCATATTCCAGTGTCTTCATTACCTGGATATTTTCATAAATGTCACTATTTTAAATATCATGAAGGTTTTGCCTCACTTGACTGTACTAAGAGGAGAAAATTCTCAAATGTTCTGACTTTAAGAAGCCCAAGATTTTTGCTCATTAAGCTAACTTGATCCTATGCAGTAATAATATACCAGAGTGAAACTGAATTAAATAAAATAGGATGAGCCTAGTATCAGTAGAACAAAGAAAAACAGTTTGATTTCACGTTGTAAACAAGTTTGCTCCCTTTTTCTAACCTTGGTTCTATTATTGGATAGAAGCTTTGGAAGCTATTTCAGGACTTTGAAACATATTTTATAGAAGAACATAAGAATGCCCTGCTCCTGAGGGGGCAGTTCATGGCCATGGCCTTCTCCATGGTCACCCACAGCTCCTAACCAAGCGTTAGGCACATAGCCTCTATTGAATGCTGAGTAGAAATTTTATTTTATCAAAGACAATGCATACTCAATGATATTTAACCTTTGAAAAATATTTTCACCTTTTCTTCCATATAAAGCAAAGCCCACAGCTGTATCATCAACACAAGAAAACAGTGCTAAGCTAGAAGAAGAACAACACTATGGCATGTTGTGCTGCAAAATCCAGAAGGTGCCTCTGACAGTTTACCTAAAGCGAATTAGACTTCCAAGAAGCATAGATTCATACACAGGTACTATCAAAGTATGGACTGTCCCAGTGGGAGGACTGGCTGGCACCAAGAATCCCTGGGACCCAAAGTCACAGATGGCTTCTGTGTACCCTAGCCCACAATCTGAATCTATCTGAACTACATAATATGCAAAGGATTATGTGCCCCTCTTTAATGAGGACAAGAGAGAAAATATTCCTGCCAGCCTTTAAAAGGCAGTTCTGGGCTTGTTTGGTCCCTAATTATCATTGGAAAGAAGGCCCCGAGGCATTTAGCAATATGCGCACTGACACCAAATACATTTTTTTAATTTTAAAAAATTGTAAATGGGTTCACATTGTTAATTATTCTAATTGAACAAATCCCCTCCCATATCCTCCCTTGGGCGGAGGAAGGAATTGGCTGAAGGGACATGGACTGCCTCAATGGCTGATTCTCTGCCTCACCACTTCAGTGCCATCCCCATGGGGCGCTCCTCTCAGGCAAGATGTGGCCTTTCTCCCACCTGCTCTGGGCAACCCTGCAACTTAACTATTGATGAACAAGAGACCTGTTGCTACAGTTATGCCTGAGCTTACTTCTGTCTTTTCTTGGGTTTCCCCTTTTCTGATTCAAATAGTTCAGTTATCCATGGGGACAGATTCATAGGGGCCACTTCTCTAGGAGACAGAAAGGACACTCTCCAATTTGGATGAGTTGAAATTCACTTAACTTCCCTTTTAAAGCATAGTGCTTCCTCCCCTAGAATTATGCTGAATGGCTAATACTGTCTCTTGCAGCAAATTGCTTATTTCTGGGGAGTAATGCCCTAACTTTACCAAGCCAAGCAGGGGAATTATTTTATTGTTTTTTACATGCTATTTGGATTATTCTACTTGCTGTCTTTCTAGATCAGTTCTATCTCCTGTGGCTTTTGCTTGTCACCATTGCCTTTAACTGGAACTGCTGGCTTATACCAATGCGCCTCGTCTTTCCATATCAAACTCCAGACAACACACGCTACTGGCTTATAATGGACATCATGTGTGATATCATCTACATTTGTGATATGCTATTAATCAAGCCCAGACTCCAGTATATAAGCGGAGGAAACATAATTGTAAGTAGGGCATGGGAAAAGCAGAAATTGACAAATAAATGCTATCAGATTGAACTACAAAAAAAAAATTAAGCAAGTTATTTTACTTAATGATTCACTGGCTATATCTACATATATGGGCCTTTAACCACAGGAAAGTACCAGCAATAACAATAATCACCAAACATCATCAGTAAATGCCCACCAAGTACGGGGAACCATGCATCTCCCCATGCCTTTGTTTCTTCATCTTTAAAATGGGAATAACAATAATCCTTCCTCAGTATGTGATAGGATAATTAAATGAATTGATGCATGTAAATTACCTGAAATTGTATGGGACATGGTGAGAGTGTGTGAAATGTTACTGGTCATTATTATGCTAGTTAATTTAGATACAAGGTCGCATCTAATCCTTTCAGCCACCCTATAAAGAAGATATTATTATTAGCCCCGTTTACAGATGAGAAAACTGAGGTTTGAAGTAGGCGATTTGCCTAAGGCACAAAGCTAGAAAGTAACAATGCCAGGATTCAAACTCAGGTCTGTTTGACTCTAAAATCCATGCTTGCAACAATTACCTCATGCTGCTTTGGATTGGCAAGTCTTTCAGAATTTGATAATACTTGAAGATATAAAGATAATGAACTAGACACATAATTTACCAAAATAATGTTTTAAAAAGTATAGTTTATCAATGCAAAAAAAAAGAAATAATTTAGTACATATTCTTGTAGTAATCAAATCTTCAACAATCTATGAAGCAGTTTTTCCCTACCACATTACATTCTGCCATTAACCTCAATATTTTTAAAATAAGACATATTATCTCATTCATTAGAGTCTACTCAACCTACTTAGAAGGCAGCCTGTTGTGAGAAAGATTAGGCTGTAAGTTTTTTCAGACATAGACTGTTTCTACTCTATAGTCAGCACTGAGCACAGTACCTGAACATAGTACAGAAATCAAGTTCAATGTTTTAGACCTGCACTTTGTGCAAAGCTTTAAAAGCTTAAAAAGAAAAGCAAAGATGTCATGACCCTTTTAACCAGTGTAGACCCACCATACTGTCCAATATGGTGGCCACTAGTCACATGTGTCATTCAAATTTACATGTTAATTAATTAAAATTAAATAATATCAAAATTTCAGGTTCTTCTGCTGTACTGTCCATATTTTCAGAGCTTAAGAACCACGTGTGACTAGGGCTACCATAGTGGACAGTGCAGATTTCCACTATTGCAGAAAGAACGATTCAGTTTCACTTAAAAAGAATGCTACAGCAATGAACCAAGACATCCAAACTCTAGCGAGGAAGCCACACAACCTGCAGCTGTGTGCACAATCACAGCACATAGAATGCCACCACAATTTGTTTTTTTTTATTAGTATGATATCTTCTGGTCACTTTCCTTTCCATTATTCACTTTCCAGATTCATCATAGATCATTTCTCATGCTCAAATGCAGAGGCCTACCTCAAAAACTAGCATCCTTGCCTTAGGAGAAATTATCTTCTCCTGGATTTATTCTCTATGTTAAGAGAAGTTCATAGCCAATCCAATCAATCAAAGACAAAAGAAAACATAAGAATATGTTTTCACAAGCACACACCCAAATTTTATAGCCTATACTCCTCAGCCCTTCCCCAGCTAACTAGAAGGACATTCTTTTTCCAATAGATGTCTAATGTGACATCCTATTCCCATGTCCCCGTGAAGGCTACACAGAACACATAGTCTGACGTCACAACAGGAAGAGCGGAGTGACTGGGTATATGGCACTTTAGGTATATGTATATTTTTGGAGAAGAGAGGTAGGTTCCTTATTCTCTTGAATATTTTTTTTAATATACAGGAGACCTTAAATTCTCAAAAAGCTGGAAATTTCCTGGGGAATGCCCCTATACTTGAAATCTTTCCTAGAAAGAAATTCTAAAAACAAGAGCACTGTGTTAAATATCTATTCAAAATATTCCTTATGTGGAGCTAAGCATTAGTTAACTCACCAGCTCTATCCCCAGAGCTCACTGGCAGCTTGATGAATGATGATGGTGTACAAATAAGAAGTAAACAAACAAAAAATAGAGCACTAATTTCAACCTCCATTAGATGCACAAGGGGGGAGAAAATCAATGTTTGACAAATGGAAAATGACAAAATCAGTAAAGGTAGACTTCTATTTTCTATTTTCTAAGAGCCCTTTGCACACAATGGAGTGGTAAAACCAAGAAAAATAACCAATAAAAACACACTCAATGGGCTGTATTTAAAATGCATTATCACAAGCTACAAATATAGAGTAGGAACTAATTGCTTTTTTCAAAAGGAGTTTAATGGTTTCTTTAATTTAGAGTAGGTAGTTTTAGCCTTTGAAACTTGATTACATTTTAGTAAGACAACTATGCAAGTTGAATATCCAACCTAAAGTTCTCACTACATTTAGCTATTGGTATATACCACCAAATCATTCATTCATTCATTCATTCAACAAACCTTTACTAAACCTCTATAGTTGTCGGGTACTACACTAATACTGGCATATGGAGAGATTAATTCCCCAAGGCCTTGAGGGAATATAGACAAGTAACAGACAACGATAATTGCTACTGAGGTGCTAAAAGTCACAAGAGAGGGAATCAGAAGGGCTTACAAGTTTTCTACATTTATTTATAGTTCTTCCAAAGATGATGTTACCCAAAGTGGGCAGAATTTTCAATCAAGTCTCTTGTTTGTAATTTCCTTTATAAACAGCAGAAATAGAATTGACAGTGGAGTTTATTTAGATACGAGACACTTGCACCCACAGCCCTTTGCTAAATTTACTTGTCAATCTAAAGGATCCATTAAAATACTCAGGGCCATCAGGGAACAATATCAATCAGGCCTTCCATTTAGTCTCTGCTTTCAGCACTTAATCCTCAGTTACTGTTTATGAACTGACCTGAAGAAAAGTAACCATTCCCCTTTTCTGTGCTCCGTACACTTTACTCATACTACTATTATGAAATTTTGTTAAATAACAATTAGAGTAACTATAATGTAGTAGAAACAAACAAACCAGAATCAAATTCCACCTCTGAAACTGGCTAACAGTGTTACTTAAAGAAAATAAATTCACCCTTTCATTGAACATAATCTTCTTCATCCATAAAATGGGACTCGTAGTACCCACCTGTTTTAGTTTGCCAAAGGGCTGCCAATGCAAAGTACCAGAAATATGCTGGCTTTTATAACGGGTATTTATTTGGGGTATTTCACAGTTCCAAGACCATGAAAAGTCCAATTTGAGATACCATAAGAGATGCTTTTTCACCAAAGTTAGCTGCCACATGTTGAAGCAAGATAGTGGACAATCTCTGCCTGGTCTCTGTGCCTTTTCGGCCAGGTTTTCCCTCTTAGGCTCAGCTGCTCTGCCTTTTTCCCGATTTCAGCTGCAAGCTGGCACAGGGCTTGTGTCTTTCCGGGCCTTCTATATCAGTCTCGGCTATTCCACTCTCTTCCCAAGGTCAACTGTAAACTATGAGGCATATTCCAGGGCTGGTCTCTTGAACTGCTCCATGGGCCCAGCCTCCTGGTGGCTTTGTGCTTAAGCAGTCCTCTCTCTCTCACATTGCAAAATCAAATATGCAGACTACATTTTTCCTCCTGTCTGTCCTTGAGGGTCCATTTATATAAGACCCAGCAAGGGGCTGAGGACTCAACCTGACTCACTGGCATAGTCAAATCAAAAGCCCTAAAGCAATCTTTCAGTAATCTAATCAAAGGCCCCTCAACCGAATTTAATGCAATCAACGGGTATCACACCCAGAGAAATAGATTAGTTTACAAACATGATCTTTCTCTTTTGGGGATTCATAAAATAATCTCAAACTGTCACACCACCTCATAAACCTACTCTGAGGATTAAATGAAACAGTATGTACCTCTAATCCAGAGCCTATAATAGAGTATGCTCAATAAATTGACAAATGAATTAAATGAATGAAATTAACTTCTCCCTCTTGTCTCCTATTTGTAGATGTAGCTACTTTTCTTACGTGATTGTACGTTTCTTGAGAATAAGGACAGTAATTGATCATTTTTCTAGGTACTCAAGAGTAGGTACTCAAAAAATGTTTGAAGGAGTAAATGAATGGTGTTGGTTTCACAGGGCCACCTAACACTATAACACAAACTAGGTAGCTTAAAACATCAGGAATTTATTGCATTTCAGTTCTGAAGGCTGGAAATCAGAAATCTGTAGGTGTGGGCAGGTTCTTCTGAAGACTGTAGGGTGCAGGCATGGCTTGCCCATGGCATTCTTTGGCTTATGACATAACTCAGCTTCTGCCTCTGTCACATGGTCATCCTCACTCTTTGTATGTGTCCAAATTTCCTCTCCCTATAAGGGCACACCCTAATCCAGTTTGGGCTCATCTTAACTAAAACAGCTTCAAAAATCCTATTTACAGATAGGATCATATTCACTAGACTGGGGATTAGAATTTGAATATATCTTTTGGAGAGACACAATTCAATCCATAACAAATGGTAATTTTGTTTAAGGATTCCCTTTCCTTGAATAGGTTTTTAAAATGTTTTATACTTGATCTGTTGCTAATGTTTCCCTTCTTGTTAGACAGTATCATCTGTTATTTCAGATGACATCATCATCTTTGAAAAATTCTTCCATATGTTCTTTGTAAAATTAAGGCACTCCTATGAATTGTGTATCAGAAAAGGGGGATAATTAGTAAATAAAATGAAACCTGTGTAGAGTTTCTTCAAAAACTAGCTGTTGGAAAAGGATTTAGATGCAATTAGCATATCCCTCCTAAAGTAAGCCTCCCCTGAAGAAACGTTGCCTGCATAATGATGAGGCTTTAAAGAGAGTATGAGAATTAAATGGGGTGACATTTTAAAAATAAATGTCTAAGTGTTACCGGTAAGCGTGCTGATCCTCATAAAGCTAATGATGCCAAATTTATTTAGTGCTCCAAAGAAGTGGGATTTTAAAATTACTAGACGGCACTTTCATTTACTCTAGCACGTTTTAGTTGTATTTACATTTATTCAGTCATACGATCAAAGACAACCCTTAAAGTAAAGGCATAAATCTTCCTCCCTAAGGGGAGGGGATAGTATTTTAACTGTGTAGCCCTTGAAATGTGTCTGTCTGTGCCATCTAAGCTTTGAAGGAGCTGACTGATGTTAATCAAGCTCGGTACTTGATTTTTTATAAGGCTTTCGACTTAAACCTATCTTCCAAGCCATTTTGTTTCATGGTAAAAATCATTAAATGTGTATATTATGTGTTTGTCTGATTTAGTTATGTAAAATTTAGCTTGTGTATTTGGATAAAAGTTTCTACCCCCAAAAAATGTAGGAAGGACCAGAATTGGGGTATTTGCTAACCAGTCTTTAATATTGCTGGGCAGTATTTTAAAACTTCTGACCTTAGGCAGCCTGGATGATAGCTGTAAAAAGATGCTGCTTCTATCTGTCAAAGATATAATACCAGGGAGAGGACGTGGCTCAAGCAGCTGAGCGCCTGCATCCCACATGGGAGGTCCTGGGTTTGGTCCCCAGTGCCTCCAAAAACAAAAAAAAACAAACAACAAGCAAACAAATGAAAAAATTAACTCAGAGGAGCCAATGTGGCTCAGTGATTGAGCACTGGCTTCCCACATAAAAGGTCCAGGGTTCTGGCCCAGGTACCTCAAAGTGAAATAAAATAAAATAAAAGATATAATATTTTGGTCAACTAGTAAATAGTACATAGAAAATTGCTCCCTACCTGTAACTGAAACATAAGAACATACATCCAGCAACAGCATTCATTTTCTTAGGTTCAAATACTAACAAATGCCTCCCTTTTCATCTGGAGCCAAGAAATATATGTATAATTCCACAACATGGTAAGTGCCATAAAGTAAGTAAACAGGATGCTAAGGACCATAAAGTGTCCCTTGGCTGTGATAATTAGATTTTTGATAGCTTTAGCCCTGGTAGTCTTCATAGAATAAAAGAAATGGGCAGAAGTCAAATTTCCATCATACTGACATGGGTTAAAGAATAAATGGAAGGGAAGAACATGGACGAGAACAATGTAGGTGACTCTCTTAAGAAGCTTGGCTATGGTAAAAAATAAAAAATAGGGCAATAACAAAAAGAAAACAAAAAGCCAAAGGAAGGTATTTTGGTTTTATGAAGTTAAGAGAATGGAGAAAGAAACCAGTAGAGAGAACAAACTGGAAACATTGAGAAAAAAATGAGAAAATAATTTATGAAATATGCTAAAATTAATATGAAATAAGAATATAACATATTTCAGGTGGATTCAAATGAGCTAAAGAGACACTACAGGAATTCTACAAAATTTCAGGTAGGTGACTTACAAACAATTTCAAAACTGTTCAAATAATCCATTAACATTTTGATTTTAAGTCCCCTCTATAGATATCTACAAACAAATCCTCTTCCTTTCAGAATAATAGCCATTAGAACAAAATTCATACAGATGAAGTTTTATTAGGCAAAAGCAAATATAAAGTTTTTGCTTTGCAATAATTAATGATACCTTTCCTTCATGTGCAAATGTGCATTTCAATATATAGGTCTTCATTAAGCAGGGCAAAATAATTTAGTACACACATTTAAATTCTGATCTAAAAGTCAGTAAAGGAGTATGGAGTATAATTTGTCTTGTTCTTTGAGAATTCCAACCTTTAATTCATATAGCATGATGTAAAATTCTACAAAGTTATTTCTACTCCTGTTTCCTCCTTGTCCATATAAGCAAAATAAAAAAGAGAAAAGCAATTAATCAGATAACGTGGCATCTTCCTCCCCTCAAATAACAATATAATTATAGTCCATAATTATTTACAAAGTACTTTCTTACCTTTTATTTGTTCTTCATAATTCTGTGAAATAAGGAGAGATTGGGAATTACCCAAGGTTCCCTAATCTGTATGAGTAAACTTTAACCTCTTACTTCAAGGACAACAACTTAACGGCCTCAAATTTTGTTTCAAAATATAAATCTGGATTTTAAGTCCCACACTGTACCTACTAGCAGTCTACAATGATTAAAATCCCTTTCAACTGGTTTAGTCTCCAACTTATTTTCTTTGTAAAAAGTTGCCATTTAAATATATTTGTAAAAGAGCTACACTACGTTGATGAATATTCTTTGTAAATACCAAAAAGTCTCTTACAAATTCTTACTTTCTTGAGTTTGTATGAAAGCTAAATCAATTCATGTATTTAATTTTTGTATAAAAATGTAAAATTTTATGTTCATTCAATTACAGTCACTCCTTTTGAATCCTTTAGTGCATGCTATCTGTTTTATGGCATTGTATTACAATTATTTTTGTGCTTGGTTATCCCACTGTTAGATTGTAAATCACATATGGACAAAAACAATGTCTTACTCCTATTTCAATCCCAACATGCCTTGCAAAGTGCCTTGTAAATTTCAGTGTGTTACTCCTTTCATATTTCCAAGACATTATTTTAGTATTGTTTGGCACACCTCTCATCTTGTGTGAGGATTGATATCTGTAGGGTAAAATCAATAAGGTTTTATGAAATGTGCAATTTCTAAACCAATACTTTTTGTAAGTAATTTGTTTATAATAGCTAATCTGGTTAATTTAAACTAAAAGTTCCATCCTGTCCAATTTCTATTCAATAGAATAAAAACTCTATTTTTGTTCAACATCAATAAGGCTTTAAGTTTCTGTTACACAGTAAATTACCTCAAGTCTCCATTTCATATGATTGGGCTTACACAAAGCCCTTAAATATTTTTGTTTTAGGATATCCTAAGTGTATTTTAATGTACCCTATGTCTCAAGACTATGTGAAAATGAATATTTTATCTTACATTAAAAATGTTTTATTATTATCATTTTCATTTCTTTTCTCCCACTTCACTTGCACAGTCTCTAGTAGACATTTTCACAGCAGTTTACTGGTTGCGAATATTCCCAAAGTGGATAGCAGTAGAGAGAATTGAGGACTGTGGATGAACCACCAAAAATATAATCCGCTCTAAGCACTGGAAAATTGGCTGAAATATAAAATTATATCACTGCAATGAATGTTCAATCCTTTCAAATAACATCAAGAATGGACTTGATTTTAATCCAAAAGTCTCATGTTCAAAACACTATTAAATATATATACATATATATATATTTTTTTTTTTAAGATTTTTCATTTCTTTATTTATCCCCCCTTGCTGCTTGTGCTCGCTGTGTCCATTTGCTGTGAGTTTTTCTGTGTCTACTTGTCTCCCTTTGTTGCGACGTCTTGCTGTGTCAGCTCACCGAGCCATGCCGGCTGGCTGGCTTGCCTTCACCAGGAGGCCCTGGGAATCGAACCCGGGGCCTCCCATATGGTAAAAGGGAGCCCTATCGATTGAGCCACATCCGCTTCCCTATTAAATATATTTTAACATTAGCAACCATCCCATCACTGAAGTTTATGTGTCGGTTCAACAAATATCCCAGCAAATGCAGTGCCTAAGGAGAGATCAGATGCATGCAGGTAGGGAAGCGGGTGTGGCTCAATCGATAGAACTCCCGTTTACCATATGGGAGGCCCCGGGTTCGCTTCCCGGGGCCTCCTTGTGAGGGCAGGCCAGCCCGCGCCGCCCAGTGGGCTGATGCAGCGGGACCTCACAGCAAGGGGGAGATAAGCAGACACGGAGAAAACACACAGCGAATGGACACAGCAAGCACAAGCAGCAAGGGGGGGATAAATAAATAAATAAAT
>JAQZBX010065181.1:0-16355 GCA_029593785.1 Cabassous unicinctus | reverse complement strand
GAGGCCTCGATGATATTTGGGGGGACTGTGCCTGTCTTAGGTCAGGACCGTGCTAAACGGCTGCTGGATCTTACCCGTCATTGGAAACCATGGCAGCAATTGGCCAGGCCCCTGTCTTAGGTTGACCCAGCGGCTTTGCCGCAGAGAGGGGGGGTCCAGTTGCCCGTTATTGACTAACCAGTCCAGCGCCCGATGAGGTATATTTCTCAAGGAGCTTAAAAATGGCCTTTGTAAGAGTATAAACAGGGTGAAATTAGGCTCCAAGTCTTGAAGTGCTTAGCTCTCCTCTGCAAGTCGGGTATCCTTGATCCCTCCTTGACCAGCCACGGACCTTGTCACGATTTTGGTCTTGACAAGAGCTAAGCACCTCCGTTGATGGCCACCACAGTTCACCACTGCAGTCATCTGGGCCAGGAAAAGCCAACAGCTTATGCTGTCCTGGGGCTCTGGGACTAAAGGGACATCGAAGGGCTAGGGAAATAGAGTTAAGGAAAAAGCTACATTATATTTTCCACCTGCTGAGGAGGGGTTGGGCTCTGACTGCAGGATTGGCATTTTAGCAGGACTAAGACAATAGCTTCTTTCACGATGTTAAACACACACACCAAAATAAAGTATCAACATTTCCTCCCAACCTAATAACTCCACCAAAGGGAGGATGAGTGTTCTGGAGAGCCAGAGGTTTTTTCTTCTTCTCCTACTCCCGGTACAAAAGTGCTGGTACCTTGCTCCAATGGCAGGAGAAAGCAGTAGTCTAGTGGGCAACTCAGTTTCCAAATAAAAATATGCAAGCCTAGGAGATGAAGCGAGAGAGGGATGATGGAAGCTGCTTGGACTCTGGGCTGTAAGCCCAAAAGTAAGAACCAGTGGTAGTAAGCAAGTTCCATGTACAGCTCTTCTCAGGATCCTGGGGATACAGGTGGAGGGGAAAGCCAGAAGAAGGGTTAGCAGGTGAGCAGGTGAGAGTTTCCTTATGGTAGGATCAAGTACAGGGACTGAGGGAGGGAGCCCAGTTTGGCTAGAGAATTAAAAATAGTGAGGGCAGGGGATCCAGGCTGGGAGCCTTTTCAGCAAGAGCAGTTCAAAGTCTCTGTTCCTGCCTGGGATAGGCCACCTGTTCCAGGGCAGGGCTGGGTGTGGGATGGGGGCATTTGGAGAGGATGCTATCCTCCTCCCTACTCTGCCCCCGACCCAGTGTAGTGTGGGAAACAGCAGGCTTCTCTCCCCACCACTGGTTGCCAGTGTCTCGAGTCCACCAGCTCGGGTGGAAGGCTGAGCTTCTTGAGGTTCTCATAGCCTACCACAATGATGACAGTGGAGGATATGGCTGAGAGGCCCCTCATGAGGCCCCAAGGCCCCTCCTCTGTCATCAGCTGTCTGAAGTTCCAGATGATGGTGTTCTTGCCCGAAACCTGCACGCGGGTTCAGATGACATCCATGGGATTGGTAAGGATGGAAGCAGTGGCTGCAGCCATGGGCCCCAAGACATCTTGAAAGACAATGTGAGGGCTCTTCTTAGAACAGATGTATGAGAGCTGCTCTGCATAGAAGTGATAGAAAGGCCAGCAAACAGCTCTGTTTGGGGTGTAGGTAAGCAGTGAAGCCACATAGCCACGGCAGAAGTCTCGAAGCCCATCAGCCTGCAGAATCTGCCTGATGATGTCTTCGGTTTGGCTAAAGGCAATCATCCCTCATCCCTCTAGGTTCCCCTGCACCTGAAAGCAACCCATTTTACCATCCTTGCGCTGCATCATCAGGTGCTGGGAATCATCAATGAGCACCGTGATGCTCTGGGCCACCAGAGAGGCTGAGCCACCAGCCACCAGTGTTGCTCTGACTATATTCAGCTACTAACTTCTGGTGAGCTCATAAGTAGTGACATAGCACTGGCCAGAGATGAGGGTGAAGGTGTTGACCAGGAACCCCCGGTAGAGGCCAGTCACTCCATCTGCCCGCAGGATTTTGATGAAGGCGTCAAAGGTCTCATGGTAGATACTCTTGCCCTTCTGAACCTGCAGCCAGGTATGGATGAGAGTGAATGGGTAGACATTGGCATGGACATGGTTGTCATTGCCACACCTAACACATAGAACTTCTTCTTGTCCAGGTGCTCCCACTCGATGATCTAGATGTTGCGTTTGTCCTCCATTGTACCTGAAGACCCTGGCAGAGCTCAAGATGATCTGGACAAACCGACCACCTGAAAGAATGCAGGGCCTCTTGGTGGGCTTCTGGATGTCACTGACATGTAGGAGGTTCCTAAAGGCTTCTCAGACCCAAGCGGTTCTGCGCGTCTGAGGCGAATTCCAAGCCCAGACCTCAGCACCCACCCTACCCCCATATCCTACACCTGCCAACCTCTGCTCCCATCTTCCATTTCGACCCACGTCCCAGTACTGCCCTTAATATTTTATAAACTGATGATATGTGATTGACCCCAAAAAGAGAGCTGTTACTATAAAAATCAAGTTAAATTGTTTTGGAAAGCCTCAATAAAGATGCTGCCTTAAAAATTTTGTTGTCAACTTAGGTGTGGTGGAAACAACTATAAATGATTGGAAAAAATATATACAAAAATCTATAAGGCTTCTGCACTAAACTCACTTCCCAAGTATCTTCATTTTTTTAAAAACAATTTATTGAAGTATATCATTCATACATGATCATACATAAGCTATAAGTGTTCAATAAACATCGTGATCTTACAAAACAAACATGCATAACATCATACAGGTCTCCCACACATCACCCCCCCACAAACACCCTGCATTGTTGTGATACATTTGTTAACAAATCTTGAAAGAGCATCATCAAAGTATTACTACTAACTATAGTCTGAATATTCCTCCCCTATATATTTTTTAAGGATTTATTTATTTATTTATTTACTTTTATCCATTTTTACACACACACACCCCTCTCCCCGTTTTTGCTGTTTCTGTGTCCATTCACTGGGCAACTCTCTGCATCCATTTCCTGCCCTTCTTCTCATCTTTCTCCTCCTGTCTTCACTGGGATTCAATCCTCGGAACCTGTGATGTGGGAGAGAGGCGTCCTACTACTACCTGCACCACCTTAGTTCCTGGTTTTTCGGTGTGGCTCATCTTGGCTCTCCCTTGTGTCACTCTCCTGTTATGTCATCATCTTGCTCTGTGGCTTGCAGGGCCTGGCAGCGCACCCGTGCATGGAGCCTGGCGGCTCACACACTCACAAGGCCTGGCAGCTCACTCGTGGACGGGGCCTGGCAGCGCACCTGCACACGGGGCCTGGTGGCCCATGCACCGTCTATATTTTTCTTTTTTTTATTTTTACCAGGAGGTCCTGGGGGTCAAACCCAGGTCCCTCCATATGGGAGATGGACACCCAGCCACCCAAGCCGCATCCATCCCACCGCTGTATTTCTTAAGGTTGACCAAAGATACCCAAAGTTACAGTCTTTTCCCATACAGGATGGTCATATAATAAATCAGGCTTAGTTTATCATCAGCATTCTAAAAACCAGACCTAGGGAGAAAAACTAGGTCTTTCTGTCCATGGGGACACATGCATGGTTTCTAATATAGTGAATGTTTAGCCTACCTTTATTATCACAAAATCAGGACAGCGAGAATATTCACACCAAGTATCTTTAATGTCTTGCTCCATTTTAAAGAAATTGAAACGGAAAATCATAGATGGTCATTTCGGGTATAGTTCATGCAAAAATTTTTAATTTTAAATTTAAAAATGATGAAAATGATGAGAAACCACATACTAAAAGAAAAACCCTTGATCTTCATCAAACTATCTGTAAATGAATGGCCATTATATAAACTAAAACTAACTATTTAAGGTATTTGTCACTTTATGTTCCCTACCATTAACCAACTTTTTTCACCTGAAATTGAAACTACTGATTCCAACTGTGTCTGATGAGAGAGCAACAACCAGCTGACTACATATAATTGTGTTACTGACGACTGCAGGTATAAAGTGATTGGGATATTCATATTAACTATTATGACTCCTGCAAACACTACTAAAATTTTTAAATTTGTTTTCAAGGCAACAGAAATTCAAGATAATACTTAATAATTAGGTGACAGAGTGCATTTAATGTGAAATATTTGTTTGGCTTCATTTTTATTACCATTTTGCCTGTGTCATACAGTGTTGGGGTTGAACACATCTTTATTTCCATGGTTTAGCAAAATGCCTGGCACTGAATAGAGGAATGCATTAAAATATTAAAGGAACCTAGATGGGGTGCAAAGGAGATTTCGAAACAGGGAAGAGCATGTACAAAAGTACGTGACCTGCATGTATACTAAAAGGAGAGCTACAACATGAAACATGGGACTGTACAGCATAGCGAACCCTCTTGTAAAAAATTAGTATGGGGAATAAGTAAAATAAATCTTTTAAAAAACAGATTAAAAAAAGAAAAAATGAGTATGTTTAGTAGTGCATATATAAGAATATTTTTCTGTGAAACAGAAGAAATGTATATTAATGTTACAAGATGTTAATATCAGAGTGATAGCTGGGCAAAAATACAACCAAAGCAAACTATGGACAGTAATGTACAGTAATATATTAATAAACTTCCATCAATGGTTTAAAAAAAAATGGTATGCTAAGTGAAAGAAACCACAACAGAAAGTACTATATATTGTTTGACTCCATCTATACAAAATGTAAATACAAATAAATTATGGAGACAGAAATAGATTACAGTTATGCATGGCAAAAGAATGGACAGATTGATTGAGAGGTCACTACTAAGGGGTGGGGTTTTTTGTTGCTTTGTTTTTATTTTTTGTTTTTTTTTCTTTTTTTTTGGAGTAATGAAAATGCTGTAGGGAAGCAGATATAGTTCAAGGGATTGAGCTCTGCCTACACATGGGAGGTCCTTGGTTCAGTTCCTGGTGCCTCCTAAGAAAGAGGAGCCACACAGCGAGCTGACGTGATGGGCTAGCATGGTGAGCTGATGCAACAAGATGATGCAACAAGAGACACAAGGAAGAAAACATAATGAGAGACACAACAAAGCATCAGAGGTCCCGGGTTCAGCTCCCGGTGCCCTCCTAGAAAACCATGGAAGACGAACAGACACAGCAAGTGCAAACAATGAGGGGGTGGGGAGAAACAAATAAATAAAATAAACCTCAAAAAAAAAAAAAGAAAATGCTGCAATATTGATTGAAGTGATGAATGCAATTCTGTGACTATACCAAATGTCATTGATTGTATACTTTAGATAGATTGTATGGTTTATGAATGTGTTTCAATAAAATGATTAATTAAAAAAAAGTATATGCCCTCAAAATCATAGCCTGTTTGTGAATAGGCAATTGCAGATGGTTCCTTTGCCCCCTGTAGTTAAAATGAGCACAGTGGCACATCTACAGTATTTATAGCTAGTGCCACTCATTTTTTAACAACCCCCCCACATACACAACAAAATCATTTTCTGTAATACCCATGTAGTAATCAATAGTGACCATATTCTCTATTTTTTTCTTTTTTAAAATTTCCCCCTTTAACCACATTCATTTAGTGGTGTTTTTTTTTTTAAACAATTTATTGAAGTATATCATTCATACATGAACATACATAAACTATAAGTGTTCAGTAAACATTGTGAACTTACAAAACAAACATGCATAACATCACACAGGGCTCCCACACATCACCCCTCCCCCCACCACGCAAACACCCTACCTTGCTGTGAAACATTTGTTAACAAATCATGAAAGAGCATCATCAAAGTATTACTACTAACTATAGTCTGTATCTTCCTCCCCTATACATTTTTTTTAAGGATTTATTTATATATTTACTTTTATCCATTTTTTACTGCCCCCCTGTTTTTGCTGTTTTTGTGTCCATTCGCTGGGCGACTCTGTGTCTGTTTCCTGCCCTCTCTTCTCATCCTTCTCCTTCTGTCTTCACTGGGATTCAATCCTCGGAACCTCCGATGTGGGAGAGAAGTGTTCTACCACCTGCGCCACCTTAGTTCCTGGTTTTTTGGTGCATCTTGTCTTGGCTTTCCCTTGTGTCACTCTCCTGTGACGTCATCATCTTGCTGTGTGGCTCACAGGGCCTGGAGGTGCACCTGCGCACAGGGCCTGGTGGCCCATGCGCCTTCTATATTTTTCTTTTTTTTCTTTTTACCAGGAGGTCCTGGGGATCAAACCCAGGTCCCTCCATACGGGAGATGGATGCCCAACCACCCGAGCCACATCTGTCCCCTGGTTATATCTCTTAAGGTTGACCAAAGATACCCAAAGTTACAGTCTTTTCCCATACAGGGTGGTCATATAATAAATCAGGCTTAGTTTATCACCAGCATTCTAAAAAACCAGACCTAGGGAGAAAAACTAGGCCTGGGGACACATGCATGGTTTCTAATAAAGCTAATGTTTAGCCTACCCTGATTATCACAAAATCAGGACAGCGATAATATTCACATTAGTGGTGTTAATTACATTCACAATGTTGTATAACCATCACCATCATCCATTACCAAGTGATCATATTTTCTCTATTAATTTTTTTAGTTTTGAAACATTTCACAAATTAAAAAGAGTAAATTTCAATTTTAAATATAGTATTCAAATTCAGTAAAATATTTCATGTATGAACTAACATTTGCATTTATGAAACAAAAATAGTACATCTCACAGTTTGCACTGTTTCAGTGTTTTAAAGTTACGCATGAATAAAAAACTCTAAATGTCCACATAAAATGGCCACAATTGAAGTAACTTAACACATATTTATTTATTTTATTTTATTTTATTTTATTTTTAGGAGGTGCCAGCACTTTGTACATGGGAAGCAGGTGCTCAACCCACTGAGCTACACCCACTCCCTACATACTTTTGTCTTTATAACCACTGTGCTCTACTTGTTATTTGGAATCTACTATTTAAATGTAGACGTATGTACACCACAGGCGTTAGAAACTCTAAGTAGGTTCCCCCCAGGAAACTCATCTTCCTTTACAAACTTACTCACCAAAAGAATAGGAATAGCTGAGTCCACTTGTGTCAGACAATTCTCTGAAATAACTTCCACGTCAAATACTGAGCATTTTAAGGATAAGTAATCAAAATGTGTTCATTTGAAGCTAACATCTATACTATTAAAATTGCACTGTAACCTCAGTAACTTTGTAGAACTTAGACCAACAGTTTTTCAGGGATGAGTATCTTATTATTGACCTTGGCGTTTCCCCGTTCATGATTATGATAAAAAGCCTGCTGGCTTTATTTGGTAAATTTTATTTATGTCTTTAAATTGTTGGGAAGCGGATGTGGCTCAAGTGATTGGGCTCCCATCTACCATATAGGAGGTCCAGGGTTCGATTTCCAGGGCCTCCTGGTGAAAGGCAAGCTGACCAGCACAGCCAGCTGGGCTGAGCGGAGAGCTGGCCCACGCGGCATGCTGGCCCACGCGGCATGCTGGCCTATGTGGAGTGCTGGCCTACACAGGAGAGCTGGCGCAGCAAGATGACGGAACAAAGAGACACAGAGGAGAGACAATAAGAGATGTAACAGACCAGGGAGCTGAGATTATGCAAGAGAGTGAGTGCCTCTCTCTCACTCCAGAGGGTCCCAGTGCCACCTAAAGAGAAGATAAACAGACATAGAAGAACACACAGCAAATGGACCCAGAGAGCAGACAGCAAACAGTGAGCGTAAAACAATGAGGGGGGTGAGTGGGGAAAAATAAATAAATAAAATCTTTAAAAATAAATAAATAAATAAATTGTCTATAGGGGAGCAGATGGAGCTCAAGTGGTTGAGCACCTTCTTCCCATGTACGAGGTCCTGGGTTCAATCCCTGGTACCTCCTTAAAAAAAAAAATCTATAGACAGTGCACCCTCTAATTGCCTGCCTCTGATGTGGACATCTCATGCCACCCCGCCACCCCTCCCTTATACCACTAAGATGAGATGCGAGGTAGACCATACAGAGCCTTGTAAATGCTGGGGTTTTAGATTTCATGTTGTGGCATGGAGAGGGAGGTTTTGAAGGATGTTGCACAAGCAAAACTGTGTTAGGAAGAAAAGACCCTTGGTGACTACATTGGAGGAGACTGAAGCTTGAGACTGATTATTGCAGTTGCAATTTTGTGCCTCTTTCCCAAACCAGGCAGTTCCCCTGATTGCCAAAACCCCTTAAGTGTTCTGAATGCTAAGTAGCCTAAAGCTAAGCTTGCCTTCTTTAGTCTGGTCTTATGTAGTCCTATGGACTCGCCAAGCCAATCTGTCTTCCCTACTCAAAGCCCCTTAACATACCCTGTTTTGTAAACCCAGCTCAGGGCTCAACACCAACATGACATTTCCATCCAAAAATGTTCTGGTCGTTTCAGCCTATTGTACCCTCTTCAGAACTTTCCCTCCCCAGAATTCTTGGCACTTTTTGGATCTGTCAATCCTGAGATAAGGTTTTTAAAGTGCTTAAGAAATGATAAGGAGTATATAAATGTAAAATTACAGTATTTCTGGAATTGTTATTTAAATATGTGTTCAGTGGAAAATTCCTGAAGGGTCAGGCATGCTTTTGGGGCTTCTCTGAATTCTGAAGAGCACTATACTAACTCATGCCAGGGCATGTCATAACATTCAAACCCTACCCTAGCCCTGACATTCTTTCGAGCCTGGCTTAAGAAAGCTCACAAACAGCCTACATTAAAAGCTTACATTTATTGAGAACATTTAGCCAGCTCTCATCTTTCTCTTCTAAAGCTTCTAAAGTGTCAACCTTCCTCTTTGGTCCTCCACTCCTTTCCCTCTCCCCAAACCTCACATACTGGTCTCAACATTTCAAAGAAAGGACCTCCCTCACCTCCCTCAGTGTTAGCTTTATGTTCGCCATCAGTGATTCACAATGTAAAATTCCTGGTACAAGTGTACCTTCGCAGGGCTACCCACTAATCCTAAACTGGAAGTCCAGTCCATGGCTCCAAATACAGGAGAGTTTTTGGTTTTTTTTTTTCTTTTTCTTTTTAAGGAGTACATTTTTATTTAACAGTATGGACTACTATCTTCTGCAGGAGTCATTCAGGGTGACTAATCTTTGCTATTCATACACTAGAGTGTTAGCATTAACTTGAGTTTACTCAGGAATCAATTTAGCATTGTACTGAGAAGATGAGTTGCCAGCAGCTTTGCAAAGTTCAATTTTCTGATAGAAGGCTTTGCTTTTGGTGCTTTATCAGTGTTGACTTGGGATGAGCTTTAAGTGTTAGATTGAATTGGTCTTTCCCTTTAAATGTATATTATTATTAATTTGGTGTGGGTTGTTTAGGTAACCATAAAGTTTTTGTGATGCTTCTTTGCATCAGTAGGATTTTTGGACCATAATTTCAAGGAACTAGATTTTAAAATGGTTTGCTTTGGGATTCTAAGAGAACCTTTCTATATGCCTATTACTAAAGCAGATTATTGATTAGGTGCTCCTCATGAATCTATGCTATTTATATGATTTAAAACATGGAATCCAAGTAAGTGTAATGAAATGACTGGGTTATTTTAAATTTATAAGGCATTGTTTTATAATATAAAATCATATGGGCAAGCTCATATTTCTCTTTATTTTTAAAAAATTTATTTTATTTATTTCTCCCCACCCCCTTGTTGTTTGCGCTCACTGTTTGTTAGTTGTATGCTCATCTTCCTTATTTAGGAGGCACTGGGAACTGAACCAGCGCCTCCCATGTGGGAGGGAAGTGCCTAATTGCTTGAGCCACCTCTGCTCCCTGCTTTGTCATGTCTCTCATTATGTTTTCCTCCTTGTGTCTCTTGCAGCATCATCTTGTTGAGTCAGTTCGCCACACCAGCCCATCGCGTCAGCTCGCTGTCTGGCTCCTTTTCTTTAGGAGGCACCAAGAACTGAACCTGGGACCTCCCAAGTGGTAGGTGGGAGCTCAATCACTTGAGCCACATCCACTTCCTTCATATTTCTCTTATCAAGAAAATACCTACCAAGTAATTGTATATTTTGTATCCAGCAAAAATTAGACCCAATTTGTTTATGAGGAAAAGCATATTACTAATATCCCTAGTATATACTGTGATATGGTATTATGATATACTAACAATATATGTATTGTTTTATTAAAAATATATTTCTTCAGGGTAGGCTAAACATTCACTATATTAGAAATCATGCATGTGTCCCCAGACCTAGTTTTTCTCCCTAGGTCTGGTTTTTGGAATGCTGGTGATAAACTAAGCCTGATTTATTACATGACCACGCTGTATGGGAAAAGACTGTAACTTTGGGTATCTTTGGTCAACCTTAAGAGATATAGCAGAGGGACAGATATGGCTCGGGTGGTTGGGCATCCATCTCCCATATGGAGGGACCTGGGTTCGATCCCCGGGACCTCCTGGTAAAAATTAAAATAAAGAAAAATATAGAAGGCACGTGTGCTGCCAGGCCCTGTGAGCAGGTGAGCTGCCAGGCCCCGTGAGCCACGCAGCAAGATAATGACGTAACAGGAGAGTGACACAAGGGAGAGCCAAGATGAAACATACCGACAAACCAGGAACCAAGGTGGCGCAGGTGGTAGGACGCCTCTCTTCCACATCAGAGTTTCCGAGGATCGAATCCCAGTGAAGACAGGAGGAGAAGGATGAGAAGAGAGGGCAGGAAACAGACACAGAATCACCCAGCAAAAACGTGTGTGTGTGTGTGTGTGTGTGTGTAAGATGGATAAAAGTAAATAAATAAATAAATCCTTTAAAAAATGTATAGGGTAGGGAGATATGGACTATAGTTAGTAGTAATACTTTGATGATGCGCTTTCACGATTTGTTAACAAATGTTTCACAAAAATGCAGGGTGTTTGTGGAGGGAGTGATGTGTGGGAGCCCTGTATGATGTTATGCATGTTTGTTTTGTAAGTTCACGATGTTTACTGAACACTTATAGTTTGTGTATGTTCATGTATGGATGATATACTTTAATAAATTGTTTAAAAAATTAAAAAAAATATTGCTTTGAACTTTTGTTTGCTTTTTAAATGTTAATTATAAAATATTTCAAATGTGCTAAAAGTACAAAGCATATAAGAACTCATATTTTAGGTAGCCAACTCGGAACAGATATTAACATTTACCCTGTGTACTTCATAACTCTTTCCAGTCATTCACATGGTTCAAAATTCAACAGGTAAAAAAAAAATGAATAAATGTCTTATTTCTCTTGTCCCTTTCTCCAGAGGCATCCAATATTACTTGCTCCTCCTGCATCCTTCTGAGATATTCCAAGCTTATACAAGTATACATGTATATATTTTTTCACAAACAATAGCATTCATATACACTGTTCTGCCCCTTCCTTTATTTTACTTCCATACATTGGAGATAGTTCCAGATAAGTACAGAGAGAGCTGCCTTACTCTTTTTAATGTCCATATGGTATACTATTTGAGGAGGTTTATTGATGGACATTTAATTTTTTCCCAGTATTTTGCGCTAATGAACAGTATTACAGTAAATAATTTTGTACATAGCATATTTCACATATGCAGATTTATCAGTAGGATAAATTACTAGAAGTCAGAGTATTCATTCAAAGGGTATGTTCATATGCAATTTTCACTTATTGCCAAATTACCCTACATAGAAGTTGCAACAATTTATACTCCAACTGGTAATATATAGAAGTGACAGTTTCCCAAACTCTGATCAGTGGGTTAAAAAATCTTTAGCACTCTGAGAGGTGACAAAATAATATGTTTTATATGTTTAAGAGTCCTTTGTATTCCTTTTCAGCGAACTGGTCCAATCTTTTGCCATTTTTCTATTGTATTGTTCATCTTTACATTATTGATTTATAGGGACTCTTTATATATTAATGAAAGTTTGTCTTTTGCTTTTTTGTTTGTTTGTTTTGTGTGAAGAGGATATGGGGAGTGTTATGAAGACATTTTTTATTTTCAAGTAGTCAAATTTATCAAGCATTTTTGGAGTTCTAGTCAAACTTAGAAGGTCCTTCCCCACTGTGAGATGACAAAAAATTTCTTCCATGGTTTCTTCTAGATACTTGTGTTTTCATTTTTGATGTGTAAATTTTTGACCCATCTGAAATTTAGTTTAAAGTGTGAAGTTGGGGATCCAACTTTTTTTTTTTTCAGATTGCTACCCATTTTGTTAAATGACTTTTCTTTTCTCCTTTGATTCAAATCATTACATATCAAATTTCCTTAAATACTTAGATCTATTTTCATTGCTCTACCTCTTTATTTATCAGAACCACATTCTTTAAAAATTATTAGCTTTATAATGTTTTAATTTCTAGTAGACCTAAGTACCTCCACTGGACTTTTTCCCAGAATTTTATGACTATTCTTGCTAGTTAATTTTTCTATATAAACTTTAGAATCAGTTTGGTTTGATCCAAAATATTATGGTAATATTTTTATAGAGCTTGTATTAAATTTATAAATTAACCTAGAAAGAGTTTAAACCTTTTTAGTGGGTTGTTTCTGTCCAAATCTTTGGTCTCACTGCATTCTTTTTCTACTTGATAATATGTATGACTTGGTTAAGTGAATTGCAGGGCATTTGTAATCTATTCTGGGGAATTAGACTACAAATCTTTTCCATGACTAGTCCTGAGCCTCCTGGTTAGCCCACACTGGGTCCTTCTCCTAGCAGCAAGCGCCTGGACCTTCCCTTTGATAGATACCCTCACTCACACTAAGGTAGGGATATTTCCACCTACTTTTTCTTAGATGCTTTCACATACTCCTTCTAATACCTAACTTGGCTGCACAATGTGGACAATCTTTGCCCCATCTTCTTCTCTTCCCTGTTTTCCTGAAAACTAGTCTGACCCTCTTAAAGGTTTTATTGTTAATCACACTGGGGAAATGGACAGAGAGCTATAACACGTGATAAATTTATAGAGGTTAAGGAGACATAAAAAGTGGCCTTCTCTGACCACCCAGTTTTAAGTAGTCATCCAACTGCTTTCTTTGAGTAGCTTCCAACTGTTCTCTTTGACATCATAATTATTATCTGATATTTTTCTTATTTATTTGTCTTCTTCACCACAATATAAGTTCCATGATAACAAGGACCTGTTTTGTTTTGTTTTGTTTTGTTTTTTGGGTGGTTTTTTTTCCCCACCACTGTATCCCAAGGACATGCCTGACATATGGTAGATAATACTTTTGGGATGATGAATTAAATAGAGTTCTTACAGAATCCTAGCCCATCACCAATTCTGTGACCTTAGGTATGTTATATAATCATTCCTGATCTCAGTGACTTCATCTGTAAAATGAAGAGAAGTAAATGTACTGAGAACCAGGAGGGAAAAGTGAAGGGTGCTATGGGATGGAACTATGAGGAGCTGGCCTAGTTTGTTGGTTTGGATTGGTTTGATTAGTGGAGGGGTCAACCAGACTGTAAACACCACTATTCCAATAGGGTTTAGTTTACTGCTGTATTCCCAGTAACTACTCCATTGCCTGACACAGAGTAGGTGGTCAATAAGTTTGTTGAATGAATGAATGAATGGAAGGCCTCCTGGACCCAAGGGTTTTGAGAGGTAATGAGGAAATAAAACCTGGTAATGAACTGAATGTTGGGGAGAGTAAAAGACATGCACAGGTTTCTGAATGAGAGGAAAACAGAAGGCTGTTTTTCTGCATGATTGTTTTATTTATGTGGATAGGGCTCACCAGACCCGACCTTCCTAATTTAAAACCTTTTCCTTTTCACTGGAGCAACTCTTCCAAAGCCTAGAACAATAGCCCCACCCATTTTTGTTTTTTCCATTTAATGGAGAAATTTGCTTCTCTGAGAAGCAGCTTGCAGACATCTAAAACAGTTTAAGGAACAGTTAAGTCTAAGTGGCCTGGAGCAAAGGACTACTTGCATTAAGTTATATGAAAGAGTGCCCAAGAGGGGAAGAAAGTCTATTTCAAAGAGGTTATAGAGGCATTCAAACTCCTGTAAACTGTATAAGGCCAAGAGCAAGCTCAAACCAGGTAAAGAAGGAGGTTCCACTCTCCATTCCAGCTCAGATAAGACAGAGAGGACCCTACACTTACCATTCCTCTAGGGCTGATCTTGATCTTGATAAGAGGGCTAAACTATAAAGGAGACCACCAACTAAAGAAGAGCCAATTTGCAAAGATTGTGAAAGGTGATTTTTGCTTTGGTTTGTTTGATTTTGTTAGCTCCTGGCACTCAAGGAAATCTGTCATATCACTAACTGGATACAAACTTAAGGAAGAGATATGTCAGGGACTAAATCCCAGAGTTAACCCTTTAAAATATTAAAATATATACTATGCAACAAAAGATTACAAGACAAACAAAGAAACAGAAAATGATGACCCATCCAAACACAAACAAGATAAAAATACAGAAACCACCAACAAAGACCAGACTTTGGTTATACTGGACAAGACTTTAAAAAAAAGAAGACCCTCAGTATACATAAGGAGATAAAGGAAAACACAGAAAAGATCTAAAGGACATGAGGAGAACAATGTATGAACAATACAAGCATCTCTTTGACATCTCAATAGGGATGAAACAGAAATACTGGAGTTGAAAACCACAATAACTGAAATGGAAAATTTCCTAGAGGGTTTCAACTGCAGGTTGGAGCTAGCAGAAGAAGAATCAGTAAACTCAAAGATAAGACAATTGAAATGATTCAGGCTGATGAGCAGAAGGAAAAAAAAAAATGAAAAAAGTGAACAGAGCATAAGACACCTGTGGGATACTGTGAAGCATACCAATATATGCATAATAGGGAGTCTCAGAAAGAGAAGGGAGAAAGGGGCAGAAGGAATATTCAAATAAATAATCACAGAAAACATCCCAAATTTAATGAAATACATGACATGCACATTCAAAAAACCCAGTGAACCCAAACAGGATAAACTCATAGAGAACCACATCCAGGTATATAGAAATCAAACTAATTCCAAGGACAAGGAAAGAGTTCTGGAAGCTGCAAGAGAAAAAGCAATGAGTTATGTACAAGGAAAATCCCAGTAAGATTATGTGCAAATGTTTCACCAGAAATGATGGAGGCAACAGCACAGTGGTTTGAAATATCTAAAGCACTGAAAGAAAACAATTGCCAACCAAGAATTTTATATCCAGCAAGACTTTCTTTCAAATACAAAGGAGAGATTAGACATTCCCAGATAAACAAAATTAGAGGGAGTTTATCAGCACTGGACCTGTTTTATAAGCAATGCTAAAAGGTATCCTTCAGATTGAAAGGAAAGGACACTAGAAAGTGGATCGAAGCAACATAAAGAAATAAAGATCTCCTATAAAGGTAACTATATGGGTAATTATAATTGCCAGTATTATGGTATTGCATTTTTTGGGGGTATGTACCTCCACATTTTACTTCTTATAGATTATAAAATGCAAAAACATAAAAAGTAATGATAAATCTATGGTTTTGGACATAAAATGTATAAAGATATAATTTGTAACAAGTACAACAGAAAAGTAGTGGGTGGAGGGGTATAGGAACATATATGTATATGCTATTGAAATTGATTGGTATCAAATCAAATGTGATTGTTTTAGATTTAGGATTTTAAATTTCAGCCCCCTGGAAACAGCAAAGAAAATATATGAATATGAAAAATATATGTAGGTGAAAATGAGTACGAACTCAAAATGATAAACTACAAAAAATGAAATAAATATTTAAGTAAGCATTAGTGTAAGAACTGAGGGTCAAAAAAAGTATAAAACTTACAAAGATAAAATAGTAAATTGGCAGAAGAAAGTCCTGCATTATTAGTAGCTATGTTGAATGTAAACTCTCCAGACAAAAGTCAGAGACTGGCAGAATGGATAAAAAAGCAAGACCTGACTATATGCTGTTTACAAGAAGGTCACCTTAAATTCAAAGACACAAGTAGGTTAAGTGTGAAAGGATGTAAAAAATATACCATGCAGGGAAATGGATGTGGCTCAAGCGATTGCGCTCCCATCTACCATATGGGAGGTCCAGGGTTCCATTCCTGGGGCCTCCTGGTGAAAGGCAAGGTGGCCCACGTGGCGAGCTGGCCCGAGTGGAGAGCTGGGCCATGCGGAGTGCTAGCCCGCGCAGGAGTGCTGGCCCACATGGAGTGCTGGCTTGTTTGGTAGCTGGAGCAGCAAGATGATGTAACAAAAGAGACACAGAGGAAAGAAAATAAAAGATGCAGCAGACCAGGGAGCTGAGGTGGAGCAAGAGATTGAGTATCTCTCTTCCATTCCGGAAGGTCCTGGGATCGGTTCCCAGTGCCGCCTAAAGAGAAGACAAGCAGACACAGAATAACACACAGACAGTGAGCGCAAAACAATGGGGGGTTGGGAGAG
>JAQZBX010065179.1:0-16359 GCA_029593785.1 Cabassous unicinctus | reverse complement strand
ACTTTGATACTTCATTCCTCTTGCTCTATTTCCTTACTGTTGTCTATGTTCCCTTGAGAAAAAAAAAAATAGAACCAGAGAAAAAGAAAGAGTCAAGCAGAGAAAAATAATAATAATAATAATAATAGTAAAAGGTAAAAAAGGTACCAGACAAGACCTAGGAAAATGAGTAATTAACACAAGTAAGAAATACAAAGAAATAAGAATTAAAAAATGGAATAGATACAATGAAATGAGGAACAGAATAGAGCAAAATATGTAGAATAAATTAAAAGGCCAGAATGATGACAAGGGAGGAAGAGAAAAAAGAAAAGAGAGAAAGAAAAAAGTAAAAAATGAAAGAAAACAGAGAAAAAAGGAGAAAGAAGTAAAAACAAGAAAAAATGAACATCAAACAAAAACAGTTGGAATGAAAGAACAATAGAAAAAAAGAAGATTAAAAGATGAAGGAGAGAAAAGAAATAGTGTGACTAGAAAAAATTAGTAAACAACAAAAAAAGAAAAAAAAACAGGGAAATAAAGAAAAGGGAAACACAACAAACAAGAAACAAAATAGCAGCAGCTAATTTTTAAAAAGGAGAAAAAAGAAAGAAAAAGAATTAAAAAAACAAAAATAAACACAAAAACAGCCTTCCTTCTTAGACTCTTAATGATCCTCTCAGGCTGCAGGTGTTTTATCAATCCTTCACCCTACAGCCTGCCCTCTGCAGGTTTTGAGCCAGGTTTTAGTGAGTAAAATAAGAAAAATTTTAAAAGGGAATCTTTAGAGACAGAGATACAGAAAAAGCTAATGCAAAAAAAAAAAAAAAATGTCTATATGTTCCCTGTCAAAGTTTCAGCTGGATTTCCAATAACCTGGTTGACCACTTCTGTAAGAGGAGCTGGGAATCAAACCAGGGACTTTGTATATGCAAGGCAGAAATTCTTTCACTGAGCTAAAGTGTCTCCTTTGGTTACTTAACCCGTCAGAAGGCTATCCATCCTCTTTGTCTCGGACAGGTTAGATTCCTTGCAGTTTGCCAGAGTCCTGATGATTAGGCACCTGTCTGTCCCTGCCTCCTCTTTAATCTAATTCCTCTCTTTACCTGGGTGCCTGTCATGACAGCCTGCCTGAGGAGATCCTCCTCCCCTTTTCCTGTTGAGTTCGGGTCCCTTCTGATATTCAAAGGGGGTTCAGCTGTCCAAACTCACTGCAAAGAAGCCACTCTCCACCATCCCAGACCCCTTTCCCTCCTAGGGAATCTCTCCTTGTACTCCCTTAAGAGTAGCAGCTCCATCTAGACTATTTGCCCTGAGGGTGGAGTATATGTGCCACTTTCAGCCACAGTGGCAAGCAACTCATGGTTTTCCTTTGGCTTCTTTATCTTTCCAGTACCCTCTTAGATGACTCAGAGCATCTTTCCATTCTATATATATCCAAAGCAGCTGGCAGGGAAGAAGACTTCTGCTCTCCACTCAGTTAGATGAAATTCACCAGAAGTTTTACCCTCACTTAATAATCTTGGCAGTGAGGGAGGAGAGCCTTTCCCAGAAGCTGGGAGGTTTAATAAACCACAGTTTGTTGTTTCGACTTCTTTGTCTCCCTGTCCCTCACTCTCCTGGGAGTTGTGAAGCAGTGTCATGGTCTACTGTACCCCAAAGCAGGTCCCCAATGCAACTTTTGGCTCTTTCTCTGTTGTTTTAGTGAGAGCTCAGTATTATCTGCTTAACCCAATGGTCATGTTCCCACAATTCACCTCAATGGTTTTCATGGATCTCTATATCCTTTAATCAAAATTTCCCAATACCTCCTTAATATTCTCAACAATTACTGAAATGCTTTCACAGATCAGGATGACAATAGGCACCTGATAGATATTAAATGAATTAATCTATATTTCTCACTAATGAATAGTGCATAGCATAGTGCAGAAGAAATAAATACTAATAGACCTTTAGATATTGTAAAGAGAATAAAGTAAAAATGTTCTCTTGATTTCTCAAAAAATATTATTTTTGTCATTTATCCTTGGAAAATGATAAAGTTTATGAAAAATATGAATATTTTTAACAACCCCCGGGTAAATAAATATGTTTATTTCCCATTAGCAGTTCATAATGTCAAGATGGTTTAAATAATCTGTTTGTAGAATTTAGTTTGAGCCTACTCAATGGAAGAATATGTTTGGAAATCACATATCTGACATGGGTTTGGTTTTCATTTTATATAAAGAGATCACGCAACCCAACAACAAAAAAGACAAGCAACACAATTTTAAAATGGGCAAATAAATTTAATAGCCATTTTTACAAAGAGGAAATGCAAATGGCCAAAAAGCACATGAGAAGATGCTCAACATCACTACCTATTAGGGAAATGCAGATCAAAACAATAATGAGATATCATTTCACACCTTGCAAAAGGCCATTATTTAAATAAATAAAAAAAAAAACACAGAAAACTGCAAGTGCTGGAGAGGATTTGGAGAAATACGAATAATCCTTTACTTTTGGTGGAAGTTTAAAACGTTGCACCATCTGTGGAAGATGGTTTTCGTAGTTCCTCAGGATGCTAAATATAGAACTGCCATATGATCTGGCAATCCCTATACTAGGAATATATTCAGAAGAACTGAAAGCAAGGACATGAACAGATATTTGCACATCGATGTTTGCAGTGACTTTAATCACAATTGCTCAGAGATGGAAATAACCTAAGTGCCCATCAACTGAAGAATGGATAAATAAAATGTTGTAAATAAATAGGAGGGAATTCTATTCAGCATAAGAACAAATGAGCTGAGGAAGCACATGACAACATGGATGAACAGTCAGGATATTATGTTAAGCGAAATAAGCAGATACAAAAAGGAAAAATATGTAGTTAAAATATAGACTATATGTTAGTAGGAGACAGACTGTGGGTTGAGAAGGTGGAGCTTATGATAAACGTATGTAGAATGTTTAATAAGGTTGATTTAAATATGTAGTAATGGATAGAATTATACTCATTTGAATATAACAAACACTGGTGATTTATAAACCTGATTGTGGCTGAAAGGGGTAGTTTAGGGAGGTTAATGTTAATTGAAAGTCAGCTGGAAGATAATCTAGGGACTGTATAACATACTGATTTGTGGTAGATGAGGACCGTGGTTAATAATATAAGAACAAGAATGTGTTCCTACTACAAGTTGTTAAGAATACGGTGATACATGGGAAAAATGCAACTAATGTAACTTATAGACTATACTTAACAGTAATATTGAAATAAATTCATAGCAAAGGCAAAAAGGTACTATGTCAGTGCTAAAGGTCAAAAAAAGGAATATGGGGTGTAGTTTTATGAGATATGAATATGATTAAACATTTTTTCTTCATGTTTTCATTAGCAGGAAGACCTTAAACATATCATTTCATCAATCTGTGCTTATTTATGTATCTGTCTGAGTACTGGGAATACAGTTGACTTTGTTTTTAAGATTAAATGAGGTAAATGTGCCTGTACAGAATTTTTTCAAGTAATGCTTCCATAATTTGTTAAGCTTCCTTTTGTCTGTTATTTTATTTTTTTGAAATTGTAATAAAGTTTACTTTTGAAAAAAAATTTAGTTCAAAAATAAGATAAAATGGTTGACCAAGAAGAGAAATAGACCTCTAGCTTTGATGAGTCAGCTTAAAGATCAGATAATTTGAAAAAAATTACACTTTTCTTTTGATATATGAAACTTGGAAAGGAAACAAAGCTCACTTCTTTTATCAACAACAAAACAAAAAACATAATGTAACAGGAATGAACTTACATCATAGATAAATGGTGACACAGTTTACTAATGCATCCTACCTTTTTGTTGAGACTGTAAGTCTGAATAATGGCTCTCCAAGATGTCCACATCTCAATCCCCGGGAACTGTCAAAGTTAGTTGTATGGCAAAGGGACTTTACAGGTGTGATTAAGTTGAAGTTATTGACATGAGGATATTATCCATGATTATCTAGATGGACCTCAAATGGAATCATAGATATCCTTCCTTATAAGAGAAAGTCAAAGGGAGATTTGATGACAGTGAAAGAAAAGGCAATGAAAACACGGAAGCAGAGAATGGATTGATGTGACTAGCAGCCAACAAATGATGGCAGCCTCTAGAAGAGGAATAAGCAAAGAACATGTTCTCCAAGGAGCCTCCAGAAAGACAACCTTTACTGACACATTGATTTCATCCCCTAAAGAATCATTTTGTCCTTCTGATCTCCAGAACTGTAAGAGTTTAAATTTGTTCTGTTTTAAGCCACAAAGTTTGTGGCAATTTATTATAGCAGCAGTAGGAAACTAATATACCCTGAGACAGATACCATGCAGGTTTTACTTAAATCTAAACCTTCTTGGGGCACCAGAATTAGCTGAACTATAATTCAAAAGGAAACAAGGTAGTCATACCCATCGTTAGTCACATTTGACCTTAAGAAGGCAGTTCTATATCTCGACAATAATTGATTCTGGAGGCCATGGAAAAGAGAAGTGGCAAGTGGAGAAGGCAAAGCCTTCAACCATTCACTCAACCAGTATTTATTAAAAAGCCAGCACTGATCTAAGGATAGAGTGGGGAAAATATCACAAAGAAATCTTGCTTTTATGGAGATTATAATCTAGAACTCTGTCTCTTCAATAAATGTTTTAAAAGCATGAAAATGGTCCCTGCTTAATTTTCTTGTTAAATGCATAGTAATGAGAGAGGAAACATAGATTCAAGTTGCATGTGCATTTGATAACAGGTTTTTCTGTGATTCCCTGAACTATGAGTGGAATATAATTTCTGTCAATTAACCAGAAATAGTCTATAGGCTGGCCAAAAGCAAATGACATTAGTGAAACCTATTTCTATCCAGATATCTGTTTCAGCATAGGGTAGCTTATAATGAGACTTAAAACAGGCTTTGGGAATTTGGTATCTAGAAGGACTTTATAAATGATTGATATGGTTTGTTCATAGTCTCTCAGTGGTGATGTATTAAAACAAGCCCTTGATTTATCATTGTGTCTCCCAAGCCAGAGACACCCCCTCCTCTGAATTATATTGCCTAAGTAGAGTCATTTTCAGAAGGAATTGCTTTTTAAATGCTTTAGTTTTAGTGATATTGATTGTCATTCTAGTTTTCTTATGTACTATGAAAGAAATTGAATTGCCCTACAGCTCAAGTCCCTCATATGCAATATTCTAACCTCCTTTACCTCTCCTCCAAAGTGAAATCTATTATACTGCAATAAATTCTTTAAATGAGTGTAAAGAAAAAATGGAGAATTCATATTTTGGGTTAAATATATGGATTAAACTACTGAAGTTTTTCTTTTAAAGAAAAACTAGCAATGCTAGATGGATAATAACAAATGCATATTTGGGGAATCAGGTGTCTTGGTAGAAATCATAACTACAATTTTATACTATTAAACATAATAATGAAAGTAAAAGGTATTATTTTGCTTTTGGTTTTCATTTCAAATGTAAACATTTTTAACTACCCTAAGAAATTTCAGGGAATAAACTTCTTGATATTTTTAACACTTCAATTGGAATTTGACATGATGATGTCAAGAAACTGGAGGAGTCTAAGGTACGAGTGAATCTATGCATGAGAGAAAACAATAGAAAGAAAATGTAAGTTTGCAGAAAAAAGAATGTACAGAAATACTCAAACAGAAAAGCTATCATAATACTTGAATTTATTAAACACTGTATTTCCTAACTGAAGCCTATCTATAATGGTAAGTTTGTTCAATATGTTTCCCAAATTCAAAAATTACATAATTAGAACATTTTTACACCTTAAATGGGAAGTTTGGCTGGGGATGAGGAGGACAGGGAAATGGGTCATTTTCTACATGTATCTTTCAATCTTTTTATACATTAATTTTTGTTTTCCTTTGGTCTGACAAATAGTATGTTGCTTTCTATCAGTTTATCAGATTGAGTCTAGATTCAACATCTCAGTATAATAGGATGTACAAATTACATGTGTCTGTGTGTGTGCATGACACTAAGTTTAAAAATGTGGAAATGAGAAATGTGATGTCCAAATATTGTTATAATTTCCATTATAAAAGAAAACAAAAAAATGTTTGGAGGTTTCTCATGGCTAAATGAAATCAAATTATTGACAAATGTAAATCCAAAATATATTTAAATATGTAATAGTATAATCATGATACAATATTATGTTTTATAAATTATGTGCATGTGTAATGATGTGTAATCTCTCCAATACAGTAAGAGCATGTCATTTTAAATAAGTATTCATTAATATATTAAAGATCTTACTATTTACTTTTTGAGAAGCTTATTAATTGTAGTTTATAAACTGATCTGTATTTATAACAATCTTTACACTTTATTTCCTTGTATCATCAACATTTCCTTAATATACTTTATTATTTCCAGATCAACCAATCAATAAGACAAGTAAGAATTAAAGTTGGAGTTGTGTCATTTAACCACCCAGAAGTTTTTGAGCTAGTGGCTGCAAATCTCTTGCAAAGTTTAGAATTTACCTTCCTGTGAAAGTTTTGCAAGAAGAATAGTTTCTTCCTTTTTTTCTATAAAGTTTTCATTTGACTACAAAAAAGTAGAAGCTAGGTCAGTGTTTTTTTTAAGATTTTCTTTTTGTTTTTTTGAAAATTTATTTTTATTTTTAAAGAAGCTTTAGATTATATAAATGTTACATAAGAATATAGGGGATTCGCATATGCCCCACTCCTTCTGACTCCCACACTTTCCCCCATTAACAACATCTTTCATTAGTGTGGTACATTTGTTACAATTGATGAACACATATTAAAGCATTACTACTAACCATGGAATATAGTTTACACTCTGCCACACACTATTTTATAGATTTTGACAAAATGTATAATGGTCTGTATCCGTCATTGCAATGTCATGCAGGACAATTCCAATGTCCAGAAAAGGCCCTCAGAACCTCTCGTGGCTACCGTCTTTACATCAATGATACAAGTTCTATTTTGAGATATTTTAAATTGGTTTTCTTAAGAAGGAAAAAAATTCAAAAAAATTTCAAAAAAATTTTTGAAATATTTAATGTCCCACACATATAATATAGCAGAGTGGAAAATATTACCTGTTTTATGGACTCTGGATATAAGAAGAAATAGAGCACTTAAGAAGAGTCTATTTTATAACTTTTGGTGCATCACAGATAACAGTTTACTTTGGAGATGGAGTCTGTTTCACTATATATTGTTTTTCAGACTGAAAATATATTATTAAAAAGAATATATGAAAAAAAATTGTAAACGTTGCTCAAATCTTCTGTATTCTATTTTTCCCTAAATTTCCATCAAATAATGAGAAAGAAGAAAAAAAAATTCCCATGTATATTTCTGTATTTTTATATGTCTAATTTAATGTTTGCAGATTTTGCTTTGTGAATTTTAATGCTCTGTTATTAGTCAAATATCACCTCATAATTGCTTTGTATTTGGGGCTATTCGATCTTTATCTTTTTATGAAAATGTATATTTAACTATGGTGATAGTTTCTTGAAATCTCTTTATCTGATATTAATATACTGTTTCAGTTTTCATTTATTTAATTTTTTCACAATTCCGGTTTTCTATCCTTTTGTTTGTTCAAACTATCTTCATAGTTAATGTATGTCCATTGAATATGTCATAGAGAATGTCTTTCATTTTTAACAGTTTGACAATCTCTGCTATTAAGTAAGCATATTTAGTTATTTTATGTAAATATTGCTATGTTTGGATTGAAGCTTTCTGTTTGTTTTTTTTTCTCTACCATCTGATTTTTTATAATCTGTTTTTCTATTCCTAAATTAATTTTCAGTATCCAAATTTAATTCTTTAAGAGATTTTAATTAATCCTTATTTTCATTATTTATAGTGCTTTCTGTACAGATTAAAATATGTATTAATTTAACACAGCAAAATTAGACAATATTGTACATAATGTAAAATGTGTAAATCTTGCAATATTATACTTCTACTTAATGTCATTTATTGTTATTTTATCAAATTTATTACGTCTATGTTCATGTAAAACTCACATATTATACTTATTGCTATAAACATCAATTTGTCTCTTAAAGAATATAAGATAAAATATACATATTTTTAACGTTGTGCCCATTTACCATTTTTCTAGTACTCTATAATTCTTCTGTAGATCAATGTTCCTACGTAATTTCAATTTTCTTCAGCCTAAAGAACTTACTTAAATATTTGTTATAGTATAATACTTCCAGTGACAAGTAACCACATTTTACATTTATTTTGGAGGATCCTTATTAACCTTCATTTTTGAAGTCTTTGTTCAATTTAGGATACTTGGGTTTTTTTGTTGGCTATTTTTCTGTTGTTGTTTTTTTTTGCTGGTTCCCCTTCCATCTGACATTTGAAACATGTATTCTTCTGACAAACATTTTCTAATACGTTGTATCACTATAATTGCCATCAATCCTTTCTAAAGATTTTGTGCTGATTTCCTCTGACTATATTCAAAAATTTCCCTTCGTTTTCAGGTTCTCAAAAGTTTGACTGTCATTTCCTCAGAATGTACTTTTTTATTTATCCTCCGTGAATTTCTTGAATGTTTAGATCTATAAAATGATGTTTTATTCTGTATATTTGTGGCCATTGTTTCTTTAGTTTTATTACTTTATTTCTTCTTTACTTTTTCATAGTCATCTATTGCGACTATATTTGACTGCTTGATATTTACACACACCTCTCTAGCTTTGCTTATCTTTTAGTAACTTTTTTCTACATAATGATTTTAGACTTACAGAAAAATAGTATTGAGAATTCCCATACAACCCATACTCAGCGTCCCCAATTACTAGCATCAGTCATTGGTATGGTTCATTTTTTATAATTATTGGTCTAATATTGATACATTATTATTTACTAAAATTCTCATTCATATTTCCTTAGTTTTTACCTAATATTTCTTTTTTCTTACAGAATATCATATTACATTTAGCTACCATGTATTTTTAGGCTTCTCTTAGCTGTGACAATTTCTTATACTTTCCTTATTTCTGAAGACCTTGACAATTTTCTGGAGTAATGCTCAGGTATTTTGTAGGACGCCTCTCAATTGGAATTTTTATAATGTTTTTCTCTTGATTGTGCTGAAGATATGTTTTTGGAGGAAGACCACAGAAATAAAATACCTTTTTCATCATATCATATTAATAGTACATTTTATGACTATGGCTTATCAATATTGATGCTAAACATGGTTACCTGACTGAGATAGTGTTTGTCAGTTTTCCACTGGAAAGTGTCCTTCTACCCATTCCATACTGTGCTGTTCAAAAGGAAGTTATTGTGCACAAATCACACTTCAAGATCAGGAAATGATACTCCCTTTCCTCTAGGGCAGTCTCTAGGTAAATAAATCAGATTTTTTATGCAGGAAATATTTGTCTATTCTCTACCATTTATTTATTCAAACATTTATTTATATCATATGGATTCATGGAGATTTGTTTTATACTATAGGTTATAATCAAGTTCTACTTTATTTATTTTTTTGGACAAATTATTTCAAATTTGGCCATTAAGAGTTCTTTCTATTGGCCTATCTCCCTTTGACATATCTTCATCAATTTCCCTTTAACATTTCTTCACTTTCTGGCACTAAAAATGTTCTGGACTTATTTCCTCATCCAGTCCTAAGGTCAGCCTTTTCACCAACGAAGTCTGGATACTTTTATTGGTTAAAGATATTAGTAACAAATATCTGGGAACTAGGTGTGTTCATTGCTACCAGGGTGCCATCACTTTTACACTCAATCTGTTGCCAAAACAAGTAAATATGTGAATGTAAAGTAAGCTATATATGTTTATATATATATGTATATATGCAAATGTCTATAATGTTTCTATGTGTAAGCATCGTAAGCATTAAAATATTAACCTAAATATGAATTGTATTGTTGTCTCTTATTCTAATCCATTACCAGATGGATTATTCTAACTTTCTCCCCTTGGTTACCTGTAATTTCACTCTCACACAGAAAGGAAACTGGCTCCCATTATTTGTCATGCATTACTTAATTATTCAATTCTGCTATATATGTGTAGATACATCAAAATTGTTACCAATTCCTCTTTGATAAACAGCTTTGGGAACCAGAATAACAGTACTTACGTACCATTCCTTTAGACCTCTTTAGTCTTGGGGACTACACTCATTTCTATAATTAATTAACTAACCACCCTTTCCTCCATCACTTTTAGTGAGGTTGTTTTGTAGATTTGTAAAAATTGAGATACTTTTGTCATATTCTGCATTCTATCCTGGGATCTCCCAGACTTCTAAATGATTTGTTTCAAAATACATATATTAAGATTTACTCTTTGTATGTGCAAATACGGTTATCTCTTTCATATTGTTTTTCTCACTTTTGCTTAGATTATTTGTATTGCTCTCTCTTCAAGATCAGTGGCCTTATCTTCTGCAATGTCCACACGCAAATAATCACACAAAGTAAATTCTGTATGATACATTGTATACATTATTAGGATAACTAATAGTGTGTGTTTTTTGTTCCCTTGATTATTGTTAAATTTTTCTGCTTCTTGTACATAGAAAATTTTTATTATGATAGACATTGTGTGGAAATTGTTGTGTGACTATAAGCTATTTTTTTCTTTTAGAAATTTTGTGGTTTGTTCCAGTAGGCAAGGAATTTACTGATGGATTAGCTTAATTAGTTTGAGGATTCATTTTTAAACATTTCTGTAATCAGTCTAACATTGCCTTTATTCTTGTGGCAGCATAGCCTAACCTAAAACATGGTATATCTAAGGTCTCAAGTTAATGGCTGGGTTATTCAGTGAGCTTTCTCTACTCTGGTTCATCAAAATCACTATTTTTAATAGTACTTTTGATGTATAAACTCTTCTGGTGATCACTGATCTCATGTCAGGTCTCATGAAGTGTTACCTTGCATACAAATACATCCTATTATTCATTTGGAAATAAAAGGGATCCTCTATGCAGAATTTTGGAAGTTTTTCTGAACAACTCCTTGTTCTGTAGTAGCATAATATCAGAAACTGTAGCATTAGAGTAGCCTTGACCCCAAAGCCCATGCCGAGTTCAGTATTTTAAATTAAATTTCACTGGAATTTCTATTCCTGTACCAGTTGCTCTATCTTGGTCATAAATGGAATTAACTTCCTACCTTTTTGTTTTTTTAACAACAATCTTAATACTGTAAAACAAATAATCTAAAAGGTCATTTACAAATATTTTTACCTAGTTTAACAAAATGCGTATTCCAAAATACAACAAAAAGCAGGAAAATCAAAATAATATTGCAACTACAGTTAATCTCCTTTGATCACTTTAACTAGACTAAATTCCATAATGACAGAGGTTCTGGGTTGTTTTTTTTTGTTTGTTTGTTTATTCTTATTGTATAATATAAAGACTGGAATATTGAGGTTTGCAATGTGCATCAATCTATTAACATAAAAAAATAAAATTCAAGTGGTATCAGAAAATGTATTATGATCATGGGATTATAGATTATAACAACACTGCAATAAAACAATTTACAAATTAATATAAATGGAAAATTAGTCAATAAGCGAGTAAATAATTTTAAATTAAGAAATTGTATGCATGTTAATGTTATTGCTAGTAATATTTTTTAGAGGGTATGTTCATTAAAAGAAAGGAAGATATGTGTCAAGTTAATCAACACTAGAGCTGACTTTGAGAACTCAAGTTTGGCTTGTTCCCTCCAACTATGTTATCATACTTTGAGAATACCTTTATACTTATGCTTTATTGTAAATGGCTCCACAATTCTCAAAATGTCCTTTGTCTGTTTATAATTCTATATCATAAATGTACAGACCACTTTTAATTTAGCCATAATTGGTGATTGAGTCTGAAATAGTCATTTATTTTGTTATTAAAAAATGTATGAAAGATATTTGAGAAGAAATAGTGTAAATTATTTATCTCTAGACATTTTCCATGAACAAGAGTTATTCTCAAAATTAATAAGCTACGTATCACACTAAAAATAAATTCTTAATCTATTCTCAGAATGCATTTGTTCAATGCCTAGCTATTCATGTTGCTGTACTTTGAATGAGGCTGCCAGTTATAATTCTGGGAATGCTGTGTTTTGAAATAAATATGTTGATAAAAGGAGAAGATAAATCAAATGTTTAATACTACCAAGTATTAGCTCAAATAGAGCATCTCAACAGAAAGCGGAAAAATATTAAAAGTACTTCAGTCTTTATAAAAAGAACCTGATTTAATTAATTCATAATAAAGCAAGTGGAGTCATTTAAAGGTCAAAATAAGTGTAAGTGAATATATAAAAAATTAAATATTGAAGAAATATAAGAAGAAATTAATACAGATTGATATGTGGAAATAAAATAAAATACCACAAATTCACACCACACTTAATAATGATTTTTTTTAAAATTGAAAATGGAATTAGAAACATATGGGTAATCTAACAAGAGTAATGAACAACTGATATTTCAATAAAATAGAATTTTATTCACTACTGAAAATTTTCAATCTAGATAAAAAGTTGTATTATTCATTAATGAGACTCCCTTTGTGGTACAAATAACTGATTACCTCAAAAACAAATGATTGAATCACAATTCAAATTACTCCTTGAGACTATCTGTAAAATTGGTTTTAAAATAATAGGTCCTCTGTCTTATTACAGTCATTTCTTTTGTTCTTTTTTTCTTCAGGAACATTTTGGTGTTGAATAAAGCAGGTGCCTAACCTTTTCTTGATTTAGTATTAGATTTGCATTCTGGTGTCTCTTTTAAAGGTAAGAATTGTGTTATTCAATGATGAACATTAGACCTATAATTTGTTTTCTAATGGAATTTCAATAAGAGTATTCCCTAGTTCTTATTTTCCTTTGGAATGCAACTTGTCCTGAAGATTTTTCAAAATTATTTTGAATAAATGCCCAAAAACTTCTCAGCTATAAATGTTCTAAATTTGTATACATAAATAATATTATATGCCTAAGAATAATTTATTTTAATGTAACTTCTTCATAAATAACCTATATAATATTATGCATACAGAGACAATCTGAAAAGTTGAAATAGAAGATTGTAGCTCCAATATTATTATTTTCAGAACCTCTATTCAGAGAAATTCAGAGTGGCCTTTAAAATCTGCATCTTCTTAAATTGCATGTGCAGCTTTTAATTGTTGCTCCCTTTTATTTTTGTTCTTCCTTATAATTAAAGACATTCATTTATTATGGCATTTTATTAGAAAGTGCTTTGAATAGTTAAGATTCTGGGTGCTGAGTCAGTCCTGTTATTTGTTAGGCAAGGCATGTATCCCTATTAAAAATCCAGGCCAAATGACCCTGGCATGCAAACTGTCAAGAAAATTCTAAAAGAAGTACTTTGAGACTTTTTCAGCCTTTTCAATTTGTTTAATCATTTCTTTAAAAGTATTCAAAGTTAAAGGTTGGGAGGAGCTTCAATGTGTAAAAGAAACAATGTGATAGAAAATTACCTCATGGCTTTTATAGTGTTTGCATGTGCAATTTATAATTTTGCACTCAGGATACAAACAAAAATAAATCAATAAGTCTAACTTTCCCGATGAAGATTCTGAAATACCTAAAGTCTAATGCATATTGTTGCATAGAAAAAAGAATAAACAATAATCTCCAACTGCTCAATATTAATTATCTGGAAAAATATAAACTTTTCCATGCACTAGTAACTAAGGATTCTAAAATAGTGTATTGGCATTCTCCTAGTGTAAGAAACAGTATTAAATTCAATAATGAATTAAAAAATTTTAAATTGATATCGTCTTTAATAAAAAATATTTTGCAAATATATCAAGTTTCCCAAATAGAAAACTGAGTCAACTTGACTTTTTCTCTCCTTTATACCTAGTACAATCAATCTTTACATACCATTTTTACTACTTTCACAGTATTTCATCTGCAAGTCTAGTAACATGGCAGGCTTTTATGTTCTGAATTCTTGAAACAGTAGGAAATTACTAGGGCTCTTTTAGTGATAAGGCACCTAACACCAACCTAAAATAGCTTAATAAACATATAACTTGGCATGATTTGTGGGTACCCCAAAGGAAAAACAATCCTCAATAAAATCAGGGCTATATATAAAAATATGTATACAAATAAAGACAGAGACAACAGGATCATTTCTTTGTTTCTTCATGTCTTCAAACCTTTCTCTCCTTTTAGATTATCTTCATCTACAACAAAGCAATTTACAGCTGGCAAGTCTTATAGCTTCATCCATTGAAGGATGGGTTAAGTCCCAAGATTAAAAACTATGGAATGGGCTTTGATTATCCCACTTAAGGTCAATTTCCTACTCTGAGACAGGGAAACAGCTGTGAAAAGGGCAGGACCATTATGCTCCCAATGTATAGTAACACATTATAGTGAGTATAATTAGTACTGCTGATTTATAAATGTGAATTTGGCTGAAAGATGTAGTCTAGGGAGGTTAATGTCAATTGAAAGAAAGCTGGAGGATAATCTAGGGACTGTACAACATAGTGATTTGGGTGCTTGGTAAGGATTGTAGTTAATAGTATAAATATAAGAATATTCTTCTATTAAAAGGTGTTAGGAATATGGTGATACATGGAGAAAATAAAACATTAATTAGTTAATATAATGTAAATTATAGACTATTGTTAAGAGTAATATTATAATATTTTTGCAACAATGGCAAAGAAGATAGTATATCAATGCTACATGTCAAAATGAGGGAATAAAAGGGAGTATGGGATTTTTCCCTTTGGAGTAATGAAAATGTTCTAAAATGGCCCAAGGTGATGACAGCACAGCTCTGTGATGAAGCTGACAGCCACTGAGTATACACTTTGGATGGACTGTATAAGACAGGAGACTATATAACACAGTGAAACCCATGGTGGATGATGAACTATGGTTGACAGTGCAAATATGAAAATGTTCTCTCATGAGCTATAACAAACATACAATATACTAATACATGGTGCTAATAATAAGATGGCTTGTTGAAAAAATACAACAAATATAAGCTACTGACTGCAGATAGCAGTCATATTATGGTGATGTTTTTCATCATTTGTAAGAAATGTGTCATAACAATGTAAGGTGTTGTTGTAAGGGTGATATATGGGAATCCTGTATGGTATGCATGATTGCTTTGTAAACTCACAACTTCTCTAATTAGAAAAATGTTGAGTAAACTAATGAAGGTAAACTCTAGAGTATAGGTTACTAGGAAATTGAATGTGGGTTGTAAATGGGAGCTAATGCTTAATGTGTATAGAATTTTTAATAAGGTTTATTGTAAATGTGTGAAAATGAATAGAGTTGATGGTAATACATTATAGTGAGTATAGCTAACAGTGCTGATTTATAAATGTGATTGTGGCTGATGGCGGGGAGTCTGTGGATGTAATATTTCAAATGAAAGGAAGCTAGAGAATAAATTAGGGACTAGATAACAGTGATTTTGGTGGTGGGTGGAGATTTTGATTAATAGTATAAAAATGTTCTTCTGTTAAAAAAAAACTTAAGGAATATCATGATAAAAGGGAAAATTACAACTAATGTAACTTAAGCATTATAGTTATATATATTTTAGTTAATATATAGTTAATATAAAGTATATTGTAATATTTTTGCAGCAATGGAAAAGAAGATACTCTATCAATTCTAAGGGTCAAAAATGGGGGGGCATATAGGAGTATGGGACTTTTCTTTTTGGAGTAATGAAAACACTATAACATTGTCTGAGGTGATGACAGCAAAACTTTGATGAATATGAAAGCCACTCGATGTACACTTTGAATGGATTGTACAAAGCATAAGGCTATCTAACACAATGAATCCTGTGGTGGAAGATGGACTGTGGTTAACAGGACAAATATAAGAACATTATCTCATGAACTATAACCACTATATGATACTAATACAGGGTGTCATTAACCAGGTGGGTTGGGGGAAAAATACACCAAATATAAGATACTGGCTATAGTTAGTAGTAATGTTTTGACGATGATCTTTCATAATTTGTAACAATTGTTTCACAACAATGCAAGTTGTTGGTGGTGGGGTAATGTATAGGAATCCTGTATGATAATATGATGTTTGTTTTGTAGGTTCACAACTTATACTATACAGTTATTGTTTATGAATGTTCACGTATGAATGATAAACTTCAATTTTAAAAAGTTAAAAAAGTATACTGCAAGGTAATGAAATTCAGGTCTTATATGTTCACTCTTTGTTTAATCAAATCAAATATTCAGTTGCCAACCAGGATAGTTATTCTACAATATA